>VMBQ01004497.1:0-81413 GCA_007657795.1 Dreissena rostriformis
GTGTCTGTTATACCAGCATGCTACATTATTCAAACCGTATCTAGTATGTCTCTACTGGAGACAGCGCTATGTCTGTGTGTCTGTTATACCAGCATGTTACATTAAACCAACGCGTACCTAGTATGTCTCTACTGGAGACTGCGCTATGTCTGCGTGTCTGTTATACCAGCATGCTACATTATACACACCGTACCAAGTATGCCTCTACTGGAGACGGCGCTATGACTGTGTGTCTGTTATACCAGCATGTTACATTAAACCAACGCGTACCTAGTATGTCTCTACTGGAGACAGCGCTATTTCTGCGTGTCTGTTATACCAGCATGCTACATTATACAAAACGCACCTAGTATATCTCTACTGGAGACAGCGCTTTGTCTGTGTGTCTGTTATACCAGCATGTTACATTTAACCAACGCGTACCTAGTATGTCTCTACTGGAGACTGCGCTATGTCTGCGTGTTTGTTATACCAGCATGCTACATTATACAAACCGCACCTAGTATGTCTCTACTGGAGACGGCGCTATGTCTGCGTGTCTGTTATACCAGCATGCTACATTATACAAACCGCACCTAGTATGCCTCTACTGGAGACGGCGCTATGTCTGTGTGTCTGTTATACCAGCATGCTACATTATACAAACCGCACCTAGTATGCCTCTACTGGAGACGGCGCTATGTCTGTGTGTCTGTTATACCAGCATGCTACATTATACAAACCGCACCTAGTATGCCTCTACTGGAGACGGCGCTATGTCTGTGTGTCTGTTATACCAGCATGCTACATTATACAAACCGCACCTAGTATGCCTCTACTGGAGACGGCGCTATGTCTGTGTGTCTGTTATACCAGCATGCTACATTATACAAACCGCACCTAGTATGCCTCTACTGGAGACGGCGCTATGTCTGTGTGTCTGTTATACCAGCATGCTACATTATACAAACCGTACCTAGTATGCCACTACTGGACACAGCGCTATGTCTGCGTGTATGGGCCTCCTGCCACGTCGTGCCGTGAAAGTCGAGATTCATGGACTGCTCACCCAGCCCCGTCAGGCGCTTATCTGCACGAGAAGGAATGATATATACTATAAAATATCATCAGACGCAAAATGCTCCTGATATACTACTACTATGTAAGAACCGAATTACATTTTACGTTATAGTTATTTATCGGTCAATAAACAACATTTTTTTCAGTTCAGGTGAATAGATTAAACCAATCGAGAGGGAGTCGAACACTATTTAAAAATGAGCCGCGCTATAAGAAAGGTATTAATGCATCTGCGTCAAGTGTCATCAAGATTAGCCTGTGCAGTCCGCCATATATTTTCACTAAGCTAAGAAGAGACTTTATTTAAAGAAACACAAGCGGAAAGTGTCGTCCCTGATTATCCTATGCGAATTGCACAAGCTAATCTGGTACGACACTTTACGCACATGCATTAAACCCAGTTCTCCCAAAGTAAGGCTCAAAGTATCAACAGACGCTGCGAAACTTCAGATGGGCCTGTCACACGCGGGCCTGTCACACGCGGGCCTGTCACACGCGGGCCTGTCACACGCGGGCCTGTCACACGCGGGCCTGTCAATCGCGTTACTTCAGATGGGCCTGTCACACGCGTTTTAATCTTGACAGATTTGTCTGTTAGGTTATTCCAATATAAAATACATAACATTGTGTTTAACAGTGCCCAAATCACTTGTCAAAAATTGTACTTTTGATCAGATTTATTTCATTACGTGAAAGGTTTTGCGGAGTCTGTATTCATATATGAATACTGCTGGTGCTACAACTACTAATAGGATATAACAACTCGAGAGGGTGTTAGCCCGAGTCGAACACTATTTAAAAATGATTTTTAAATCCCATGTGAGAACCCCACCTTGAGTCTTGAACCTGTGGAGCTGCCTCAAGTCGTCCTGTGTGTTCAGGTAGCCCCGCTCCATGGAGGCGGGAACGTCTAGGGACTGGGACACCTCGCCCAGGGGGTGGATCACTGAAATAGTGGATCACTGAAATAGTGACTGAAATAGTGGATCACTGAAATAGTGGATCACTGAAATAGTGGATCACTGAAATAGTGGATTACTGAAATAGTGGATCACTGAAATAGTGGATCACTGAAATAGCGGACGTTGCGATTTGCAGACAGTTTTAATAAGCTCCCGTTAATAGACCGTTTCAATTATCTCCCGTGTGATTTGTGATTCTGAATTAACTAACTCGCTTAAGACAGTAAGGGTCACCTTATGCGGTTTTCAGTAAGAATTTTAATTTATTTCTTAAATGTCACATTTCCTGGTCCACTGGTTATCGTATTGTGTATGCTGGAAATGTAACTAAAGGTAAGCTTTGTTAGAAACACGTTGCTCTAAAACATATATCCGACATATTTTAAACGCTTATTACATATTTAGTTCAATCATACTCGTGTCAACTAACAATTTAGCCATTACTAAGAGCGTATACACACCCATCTTAAGAGCACTTTTCTGTCGCGCGACTTTCTTCTCACGCGCACGCAGCGTCACGTACACGCACGCCGTCACTATGGAGACGATAATCACCGCCCCTACCCCGGGTATCAACACGTACAGCCACGCGTATGACGTGGCAATTAATGTGGTAGCAGTGGTTGTAGACGGAGTGCTAGTGGAGGGTGTTGTGGTGGTTGGAGTAGTGGTTGTTTTGGTAGTAGTTGTAGTTGGTGTGGTGGTTGTTGTAGGCGTGGTTGTTGTTGTAGGCGTGGTTGTTGTTGTAGGTGTGGTTGTTGTGGTGGTGGGTGTGGTTGTTGTGGTGGTGGGTGTGGTTGTCGTAGTTGTAGGAGTAGTGGTAGTGGTTGACGTCGTTGTTGTTGTTATAACACCTGTAAACAAACGATGTTTTATTCAAATGCAGCTAATTACTACATAATTTCGTCTACTTAATAGAAAATGTTCCAAAATTTATAGCAGAAAAAACGATGATATATATTAAGTTTTGTTTTGGAGAAAACAAGCCTGTTCTTGTACAAATTAATGGCCCCACCCCGAGTATCAACACGTACAGCCACATGAAAAACTAGGAGGTGAATGTGGACGGTGTGGTAGTGGAGGGGGTTGTGGTTGTTGAAGTGATGGTTGGAGAAGTGATTGTAGTAGTTGATGTAGTTGTCGATGTTGTTGAAATACCGGTAGTGGCCGTAGTTGACGTCGTGGTAGTTGTGGACGTCGTCGATGGTGTTGTTGTTGTGGTAGACGTCGTTGATGTAGTAATAACACCTGTATACACAAGCTCATGTTTTTTTTTCTATTTTAATTGAGTTCTTTACTACATTATTTCGTTTACATCATAAAAAGTTCATATAAAGGTATGCTCCAAACCACCAGCAATTATAGTAGAAAAAGAATAAATTAAGGTTTCGTTTCGGAGAGAAGAGGCTTGTTCTTGTACATATAAGGACTTTTTCATTGGTCAGACAAGGGTGAGCCTCGTTCTGAGAAACTTGGGCTTTATTTATGTGCGTAAAGTGTCGTCTCAGATTTGCATGTGTAGTCTGCACAGGCTAGTCAGGGATGACACTTTATCGGTATCCGGAGAGGCGCCCCCCTCCCCCGGTGAAGTGCCCCCGGAGAAGTGCCACCTAATTTTAAGGGGNTCAGAATAAAGTAGGCGGATATCTGCCCCCTCACAATAATTCTAGGGCGGATAAGTGCCCCCCTTGGGACTATCGTCTGTTGCAGACAGTTCTGTAACCAGAATTACACCAGAAATTCCCAAAAAGTTGACAGTTAACAAAGACCGGTCCAAAACAGCTTTTAAATGCAGTAATTGGCTTAAAAGCATCCACTTGATCGGAAAGATTGAAATTGTTCACATTAAACCGATATATTCTTTCACTGAATATTATCCTAAACATTTGAAATTTGTCTTTTCTGCTCTAATATATCGAGGAAAACAGCGATGCGACAGACATTGTTGAAATGAGAATCTCCCGAGATTCCACGGTCATATGACGTTATTTCTATTTTTAGTAACGTAGCGAAAACAAATGAATTTCAAGCTGATGGCTGATGAGAGTTATTTACATCTATCTAAGAAAAAAGTACTAACACACTTTTAATCAATTTATTTATTTGATGTTTAAAGGAAGTCTCTTCTAAGCGAAAATCCAGTTTAGGCGTCAAGGGTCGTCCGCGACTAACCTGTGCGGACTGCACAGGCTCATCTGGGGGAGAAACTTTACGCACATGCATTTAGCCCAGTAGTCCCACAATGAAGATTAGGGTATTAGGCAAATATTTTTCAATAAAATCAGTTGTTGTTTATCGTGAATTTTGTTTCATATTATGCATGAGTAAAAACGCAATAAATATACTGAAAAGATAACATACGTTTGCTCGAGATAACCAAAAGTCTGCGAAAAAAATGCAGTCATAGAACTACATATACCTTACCGTTATTGTCGTTTTTATTAATAAATTACCAGTACCGTGTTATGTTAAGGTTTAATTGAGGTAATCTGAGTTTATACTAAATATGATTGCTAAAAAAAGTTGTGTACCATACCAAACCTTAATTCCAAAACCACTTACACGAATCTGAAACGACAAAATATACAACATAAATAAAAATCACTCATAATTGTGTCGCGTTCTGACAAAACTGGTCAAAATCCTTGTGCGTAAAGTGTCATCCCAGATTAGCCTGTGCAGTCCAGAAAAGCGGAAATTGTCGTCCCTGATAAGCCTGTGCGGACTGCACAGGCTAATCTGGGATGACAATTTACGCACAAGCATTTTGCCCAGTTTTCTCAGAACACGCCATAATTAAATCGATATTCACGTTCATGTAAATGAGCCTCATTCTGGGAAAATTTGGCTTAAAGGGACTTGTTCACAGATTTTGGCATGTTTTGAAGTTTGTCATAAAATGCTTTAAATTGATAAATATAAACCTAAGAACTAAAGCGCTCCATTATAAAAACAAGAATAAAAGTAAAAAGAACAAGAAAAAAAAGAGGCAAAAAAGTTAACCACACTAGGGCTCGAACCACTGACCCATGGAGCAAAAGCCAAGCGCCGTAACCACCCAGCCATTCGTCTTCACGTGTGTGTGTGTAATTCAGAGTTTATGTTCTGGTCGTCGTTGAGTCTTTACGACTTGATTATATGCGGACCTTACCAACCGTCTTCACATGGGTTGCCATTTATTTTATACTTTGTATAACCATCCACGTGTTGTAACAAAATAAAACGATAACACAAGAAATCGAAATTTTAATATCGTTTCGCGTCTGAGACGCTTTATAATTTTATCAATTTCCAATGATGAATTTTCGTCGAAAGTGTATTTTCAGTATAAGTCTGCGGCATTAGTATTATTTCGCACACTGATGTACACTGCTCATTTATTTCTTGAATCTTTGACAAAAAAAGTTGAAAATTTCTCAATTTGATAAACTGTGAACAAGTCCCTTTAAAACATCTGCGTAAAGTGCCGTCCCTGATTAGCCTGAGCGGACTGCACATGCAAATCTTGGATGACACTTGACGCACATGAGCCCAGCTTTCCCAGAACGAATCTCAAGTATACAACGCAAGGAGGCGCGTGCCTATAGACGGTGGTAACTGGCGCCAGAAGTAAAACCTTTCAGGTCTGGGACGATAACGATTTGTTTTTGCAATTGTCTACATGAGCATTTTTATTCATCATTTTGCAGCAAAATGGAAAAAAATATTACTCTAATCACATAAATCATTATGTAAAAGAAATCACAGAAATGAGTTGTTGATTTAAAGAATAATACTGATAATGCAAACATAGGTTTGATTCTAACATGATTTGGTAAAAATTTATGCAATTAAATAAAAGATGAATTTTGAAATACAATCTACGACTCTGCAAATATGAAATTCAGCACTGTCATAAATGTGCATCCTTTTTATGAAGATGTACCAGATTTCAACTTCAAACGGTTAGGAACTACACGGATGCAAACGGATAGTATATTGCACTCAACAAATAAATTAGCCTTAAGTAAATTAATGTCTGTGTAATTCGTGTACAGCGCATGTTTGGAAATAAAAACGGATGTTGACGTGTGCCATCTATCGGATTGTTTTTACAAAGTTTACCTAGCGGTAGACAAGAGTATATAAGTTATATCTCTGCGCGGATGTTTGCCCCATACCTTGCTGTGTAAGGACCATGGTGTCGCCGCGGTTAGTCGCTTGAGCGGCGGTCGGCGTCTGGGAGGCGGTGCAGTCGCCGGAAGTCATGCTCAGATTGGTGGTGGTCCCGTCCCCGGTAGTGGCCTGCAATGATGACGTCATTAAGGGGTGTATAAGCAATCGTATTTGCTCTTAATTTACTACCCCGCAGGAATTGAAGTGGATTTTGGTCAAGACAGTGTGTTTGCATTTTTTTTAAGTGCTGTCAAGTTTAGCAATGCGTAACAGTTGATATACTGCATGTTACCATGGAAACCAAGATGGCATCGAAACCAGTGTTTTTTTTATTGTAACCTCTCATTGAAGACCGAATGCGTAATTTCAATTCCAAAGCCTGGAGCAAATGGTCATCCCATTTTTTTAAATTTCCAAATGGGACAAAGTCGAAATGCAATTAATATACATGTACGTAATTATAAAACGGCCTTAATTGTTAAGACATACCACGCATACGAAAGGCGTACTGGCGCCCGTGTTGTACAGAGAGGCATACGACACCCCCGAGGAAGTGAAGCTCACAATACATCGTAGTGTTCCGGAACCTACGGAGAGAGGATTATGTTACGGGTGAAGTAGCATCGCCGGAAACCACGGTATTTTAGCATATTCCGTTACCACTACCTTATATGAGCCTCGTTCTGGGAAAACGGGGATAAATGCATGTGCGTAAAGTGTTCGCACAGGCTTATCAGGGACGACACTTTCCGCTTGTAGGTTTTTTTTCGTTTAAAGGACGTCTCTTCTTAGCAAAAATCCAGTTAAGGCGGAATGTGTCGTCCCTGATGAGCCTGTGCGGAATGCACATGCTTATCTGTAACGACACCACACGCACATACATTGAGCCCCGTTTCCTCAGAACGAGGCACATACAAAAAAGAACGACAGGTTGCAGCGAACGAGCGTTCATGGTGTACGAAATGACTGTAGCTCCGTATAGGAAGATTTGGATAGGGTCTGGAGCGGTGGTGAAGGACCCGAAAAAATTGCCGTGGCAATGTTTATATCGTCAAGGTAGACGGGTTTTATACATATAAATTAATATCGATATTGTATATGCATTTGTTATATATATATATTGACAGCCATGTTTGTCAAAATATGTACATCATTATATCTTAAAGGTAAGAAAGTGTTTATTGTCCCCTACCGGTTTCACCGGAGGGGACTTATGGTTTGCGCTCTCTCCGTCAGTCCGTCCGTCCGTAAGTCCGTCAGTCTGTCTGTCACAGTGTTCTGGATCCTGCGATAACTTTAAAAGTTCTTCATATTTTTTCATGAAACTTGAAACATGGACAGATGGTAACATGGACATTATGCACGTCATTTCATTTTGTTAATACGTCAAAAATTCTGGTTGCTATGGCAACAAATATGTTATAAAAAAATAATAAAAAAATCTGACAATGGTGGAGCCGGTAGGGGACATCATTGCTTGGCAATAGCTTGTTTTCACATATATTACAATGGGCATTGTATATGCATGTTTTAGAATATCTGTATATTGGAAGACATGTTTAATAAAATATGTATATCATTATGTTTTATAATAAATACGCATAGCTATTCAAATATTTGGATAATAGTGTTTCTTACTCGAGTAGAAAGGCTTCGTGGATGTACACCCAGTATTGTTCACTATGAGATGGGTGCGTAATGTGGTCGCCACACAGGCGTTCATTGTGTTCGAGCAGTAGACCGAACCAGACGTCGCGTTCCGGAAGGTGTAGTTAAATGAGCCGAGCAGGGCGTCGGGACAGTCGACCGCGGCGGTGGTCTCGTGTCCTGGAAAACAGCGTTAATATGAGCCGGCCTGGGAAAACAGGGTTTGATGCATGTGCGTAAATAGTCGTCCCAGATTGGCATGTGTAGTTAATTAGGGGCAACACTTTCCGCCGTCACTGGATTTTTGTTTAGAAGAGACCTCCTTTAAAAGGAAAATGCCATCAACGTGGAAAGTGTAGTCAATGTTAAGCATGTGCGGGCTGCACAGGCTATTCTGGGACGACACTTAACGCACATGAATTAAACATCATTTTTTTCAGAGCCAGGATCAATTAGATTCTAACAGAAGTTAATGGCTATATTTCACTCACCTGACTTTATGAGTGTGTAGAACTCAGAGGCCGGGATGGTCTCGCTACACACCTTGGAAACCGGTGTTGATGCTGAATCGTTTGTTCCTCCCAGAATTCGTAAATTTCCGTAAAAAGGTTCCTTGACTGCAAGCAAAAGCAGAGGTTGGGGCTATATTAAGTATACAAAAGGTCAAATGTCGGGTTTATAGTCTGCAGTCTGCTATGCATCGTCTGCCGACTTTCACATGAACTGGATCACTGGAATATATGTCGTCCGTTAACACTCGGCGCAGTATGCATCCACGGCACATTGGCTTATTTTGGCTTTTCACAGGTACCCATTTATAAACCTGGGTGGAGAGGACCAAGCGTGGGATTCATATTTTGCCCAGAAAAAAATCCAGTTCTCTGAGCCGGATTTGAACCAGGGACCTTACGATTCCTAGACCAGCACCCTAGACCACTGTTCCCACCTCCATAATGTTATATACACGCACAACACATGTTTTTGATTAACAAGGATATAAACGTATACAGCAAACTGTCATCGGTATCTTTATAAGCCACGTTCTGGGAAAACTGGACTTAAAGCATATGCGTAAAGTATCAACACAGATTAGCCTGTGCAGTCCGCACATGCTCATCAGGGATGACACTTTTCGCTTTTATTGAATTGTTTGTTCAAAAGAAAGTCTTTTCTAAACGAAAATTCGGTGTATGTGGAATGTGCCGTCCCTGATTAGCCTTTGTGGCATGCAAAGGCTAATCTGGGGTGACACTTTACGCACACGCATTAAGCCCTGTTTTCCCAGAGCGAGGCTCATATGGTTTACTAGTGTATAGATTACAAACGCCACTCCGGTATGAATCAGACTCAAAACATACACAAAAACAACATCTGTTAACACCAGCTACAGCATGACGGTCCACTTCCTCTGAGAATACACACTTGAGTAACAATATTGATTTAAGTATGTTCGTGATGCTTGACCCATGAGTTTATCTTCCGTATGTGCAACTATTATTGAATCATGTGTCCTGTTGTTCGTATTAAAAGGGTTTGGTTGGTCTGTTTTCAAGATATTCCATCATATATATTTTTCAGGTTAAAAGACGGGGAAAAATAATAATTTGGTAACCATTTAGCAAAACAATTCTACAACTGTTGTTTAAATGCCAATGTATTTTATTTTAATATTCACTTTTCAACAATATGTTGGTGGTAACGAGTAATTTTGAATATGTGTTGAATGAAGTTAAATAAAATTGAGACGTGCTCTGAGAAACGGGAGTTTAATGCATGTGCGTAAAGTGTTGTCCCAGACAAGTGCAGTTCAGTCGTCACAGGCTAACCAGGGACGAAACTTTCTGCTTTCATGACATTGTTTGTTTCATTGAAATCTCCTCTTAACGAAAATACAGTTTAGGCGAAAAGTGTTGTCCCTGATTAGCCTGTCCTGATTGGTTAGGCTAATCTGGGACGACACTTTACGCATATGCATTAAACCCCCTATTCACATAGCGTGGATCAAATATAATAAAAGTTAAATGTTTTGCTATCAAAATGACGAATGAACAGATCGATCAATTAAATATTTGGTTGCTAGGATACCTTTCTAGAAATGATCATTTATCAAGGAAATATCTCATTTGTAAATCATCTCGCCTGTATTTGTGTTGTAAAGACTTACACGCTGAAGTCTCATTTGTGCTTCAATTGTGCTCATACCGAATAACAAGTGAATTTATGTCTTAAGTCCCCGAATATACTTTAATTGAGGCTATGTGAATTTAGGTCTTAAGTCCCTGAATATACAGGAATAGAGGTTATGTAAATTTAGGTCTTAAGTCCCTGAATATACAGGGATAGAGTTTATGTGAATTTAGGTCTTAAGTGTCTGAATATACAGGAATAAAGGCTATGTGAATTAAGGTCTGAAGTCCTGAATATACAGGAATAGAGACTATGTGAATTTAGGTCTTAAGTCCTGAATATACTTAAATAGAGGCTATGTGAATTTAGGTCTTAAGTCGTGAATATATAGNGAGTCAAACTCTTTTTTGGTTTGAACATGACATATCTTTTTTATTGCTTAAATCAATTTAGCTAAGAATGCCCTTTAAGAAAAGGTATGGTTATGGGGGTCTCTATTTGCAAAATGTTGCATTTATTTTCGCTTAAAGTTGTCGCTTTTACATTGAACTATATAGGAAAAACATTTAGTATATTGTGACCTACAGTGCTACACAAATTGGAGGTATAAATAACTAAACTGATCTAATGGTTGCTAATTTGCTCTTCCAGTGTAATTTCATTAGGTTAAAATTTACGTAAGGGCTATTAAACATGAAACTGCAATGAATACAGCTTAGTCCCAAAAATTGCAATATAAAAATGCAATTTGAACAGGCAAGGTCCAAGGTTATGTGACAAACCATTGTATCTGTTTGAATGCCATTGCAACATATTCTAACTAAACCTAACAAGGTTTTTGCAAAGAATTAGTTTAAACCTATTTTTTAGCTTGATTGCATTTAAAGTACTTACTACGTATTTGAAACGTTCTCGGGTCTGTTTCCTTGGCCTAGAACCAGTTCTTGGTGTCTTTTGGGGGAGATCTAAAGTATGCTCTCACAGTGGGGATCGAACCTAGGTGTACACCATATCCATTACATCATGGCGACCATTGCAAAGAATTCCTGCTGGTTTCCATTAAGAAGACCAGCCTCTCTGCATCTGAGAGTGCCAGGCGTAGTCTGATGAGACCAGGTCAACCACATTACGCCAGGACCTATGCAAAGGGTTTGCAACCATTTTAATACGCCAGGACTGATGCGAAGGGTTTGCAACCATTTCATTACACCAGGACCGATGGGAAGGGTTTGCAACCATTTCATTACGCTAGGACCAACGCGAATGGTTTGCAGCCATTTCATTACGCAAGGACCTTTGCAAAGGGTTTGCAACCATTTCATTATGCCAGGACCAATGCGAAGGGCTTGCAACCATTTCATTACGCCAGGACCAATGCGAATGGTTTGCCATCATTATAAAGGAACATCAACTTGCATTTGTGCTAATTGTCAAGTAGCAGTTATATAACATATTATGAGTTTTTATATAAGAAAACATATCAAATTTCTTCTTTCTTTGCTCAAAGTAATAACGTTTTTACTACTAGTAAAAAAAAAAAGGGCAAAAATAGGCTAAACTTGACTTACAAAAGCAACTTGTTGTGACGGTTGAGCCTACAAAACGTGTTCAGAACATTTGTCCCAATCATATCTCAACCAAGTTCGTTACTTTTTCATGTGTTGTCAAAAACTAGGTCACTAGGTCGAATTAAAAAAAAGCTTTTGAACATTCTTGAAACTTGGTCTAAATAATTGTTCTAAATAAGATTATTTGTTCAAAAAGTTAGAGATGATTCTGGTCCATTGAAAAAACATGGTTACCATTATGCGGGTCAGTTTTTTGTATCTGGTTTCAAAACCTTTGCAGTCCCTTAAATAATAGCGTGTTTGTTTGAAGCCTAGTGTGTAAAAACACTTGATGGTAATTTGCTCAATAGTCTGCATATACCTGGCAAGTCATTACTTTGAAACTAAATATCTTAAATATATTTTGCAAATATATTGCAAAGGGAAAATGGAGTGTTTGGATTAATCCTAAAACTGCAAAATAAAACATAACTTTTAAAGGCAAGAGGACTAATTACATGTACTGATTGATGAAGTTTTTGTAAATACAAAATTACTACACACACATTTTGGAAGGTTCTAAAACCGTCTAGATTCAAATTTATGATAACAGTGGATAACTACTCCACTATAGGAGTTTTTAATTTACTTGGCATAAAAAGAAATACCAATAAACAAATATTATCGCCACATTGGCGTTGTAAGCATACACTTAATTGCTTGAAGTTCTACATTGTCAAATTTCTATCTTTCATATTTGAAAGAAAAATGATAATGTCAAAATGTTGTCAGGGCTGTTGCTGATAGCCTGTAACAGGATTACAAATATAAGATCATCTGGGTCAGAAAGTGAAATGGAAAAAATCTTTATTGATTTCGGCAGTCTTTGAAGGTTTAATCAACTCATATAGGTCAAATTCTTCTTTATCATTAAGGTTTTAGTATCAAGAGCACTTGACCAAAAGTATCATCTTTCAGTTGGCCCTTATATAATGATTAAGAAGTCCGTGTTAGTTAAACCTTTGCATGCTGGGAAATTTGTCGTCTGCTAAAATGTTGTCTGCTAAATTTATAAAATTAGCATTTTCTTCGACTTTTATTCAAAGAATACTATCAGAATAGCAAACAGTTTGGATCCTGATGAGACGCCACGTTTTGTGGCGTCTCATCTGGATCCAAACTGTTTGCAAAGGCCTTCAAAATCCGGTTCCAGCGCTTAAAGGGTTAATAGGATCAGTTGAACTTAGCCTGTCTTATTTCTGTTGAAGAAATATTAACTTAAGGTAGATATGTAGAGAACACTAGGTTTGTGTTGAATACAGATAAGTTTATTTAGAAAGGCTTAGAAAACCTAATGACCAGCCTTGGTGAGTGGTTCAGATTTTTGTGCGGATTAAATCAACTTATCTTTATTCAACACTTATCAGGTATTTGTTTGATCACATCATTTCTCTGTCTCCAATCTTCATTAACAAAAAAGGGAAAAAAGGAATGGCTTAAAACGACACAAAACATCAAATTATGTCATGAGAATAAACAAATGAGGTGTCCATATGTGCATGTTTGCTGTATAAAACAGTATAAGCCTCGCTGTGGGAAAACAGAGTTTAATGCATGTGTGTAAGGTGTTGTCCCAGATAAGCTTGTGCAGTCCGCATAGGCTAATCAGGGAAGACACTTTCTGCCTAGACTGGATTTTCGGTTAGAATACACTTCCTTTGAACAAAAATTTCCATTAAAGTGGAAAGTGTCGTCACGAATAAGCCTGTATGCAGTGCAGACATTTTACGCACATGCATTAAGCCCTTTTTTCCCAAAGTGAGGCTTCATGATCTTCTTTTAAAGAACTTGATCAATCTTAAATAATGCAAATCAACATTCTATGGGAGCAATTACTGTGTTAAATATAACAAATGGAAATGACATCTATCTGTTTTGTAGTAATAACATTTTGGAATTTAAATATAAAGTGGGTTTTCAAAAATTTGAAAACACACGGTCAATTTTGTAAGCATCATTAATAAAAGTTACAGTTTTTATGCCCCCGGTAGAGTGTCATATAGCAGTTGAACTGTCAGTCCGTCTGTCAGTCTGTGCGTCTGTCCGAAAACTTAAACGTTGGTCATAACTTTTGCAATATTGAAGATAGCAACTTGATATTTGGCATGCATGTGTATCTCATGAAGCTGCACATTTTGAGTGGTGAATCCAGGTCATCCTTCAAGGTCAAAGGTAAAAAAAATAATGTTAAATGCATGTGTATTTCATGGAGCTGCACATTTTGAGTGGTGAAAGGTCAAGGTCATCCTTCAAGGTCAAAGGTCAAATATATGGGTCAGAATCGCTCAAAAGGGGACATAGTGTTTCTCAAACACATCACTTGTTTTATTATAGTAAACATGAATTGAATTATTAAATATATAATTTTATATATTTTTAACTGTATCAATTTTTCATTGACAGAGGTGTTGACGATTTTGAATCCATTAGAGAATATAAATTGTCAGTTAACCAGTGATTTATGTCAGAGTTTGAAAAGTTATTCATTGAATTTTATAATGGTCTTTAAAATTGAATAAGAATTAAAGATAGTAACTACATCTCATTACACATATTGAAAGAAATGGTATAAATTATTTATCTTGTTTTCAAGTTTTAACCTTGAGCAACATAAAAATGTCCAAAATATCCATACATTTCTGTTTTTATTATTTCTGTTATTTCTAAATAAATTTCACCAAATGTTTCTTTATATCAATCCTTTAAAAATAAGCTATACCAATTATAAACAGTGGAGCTTTGTATAAACAGCATTTATAAGTACAATCTATTAACATGCCTGATGCAGTAAACTCCCATTTTCCCTCCTTCTTGTGAAGAGTTGTAATTGACCTTAACGAGAATCAATATACTGAAAAGAATAATTTTCAAGAAAAGTTAATTTTTTAAAGCTCATAAACTTCTCTTAAATGGTCTAACAATCTGTTATTAGGTACAATTTAAGAACTCTCAGCTTATGCAATCTTCTAAATTTCTTCAAAAAGGTGCAAAATATCTTTCAAGAAGAGTTCAAGAACATTTCAATCACTGACAATATTTTGCACTAGAATCTGATAAGTACTTATTTAGAACACAAGATGTCCTTGAAAAGTTCAAGAATCATTCATAAGACGTGTTCTTGAACATTTTTAACGTGAAACATTTAATTACAGTTCTGGTACATTTTTGCACAGTTCTTGAGTTATTAGTTTTTCCTAGGGAAGTTTAAGTACATGTTGAAGTTGCATTGGCTAAATGTTAAATCACCTAAACAAAGAGGTGGAGCGAATGTTAACAGGTTCAAGGTTCCCTCCCTTGTTGTTATTGAATTTAGCAAATTTGTCATCACATGATATTGCTCAAAAATGTGAAAAAATATAAGTACAATCCTTTCTGTTTTTAAGTTGATGGATCGCCCTTTTTTTGCTTTTCCATGTCTCTTCCAATGTTTTAATCAAAGTATTGACAGTACTGGTGTGACGATGCTTTTGAAGAGGAGGGATATAAAAGCATCAATTTCAGTTTATCTACATCACCAAGATTGTGTATGTGGGTACGAAAATTTTGGGTACGAAACAAAATTTGAGTACGAAAATTTTGGGTACAAAAAAAATAGGCCAAAAAAAATATTTGGGTATGAAAAAAAATGGGTATGAAAAAAAAATTGGGTACGAACAAAAAATTGGGACAAAAAAAAATTGGGTACAAAAAAAATTGAGTACGAAAAAATTTGGGTACGAAAAAACATTTGGGGTTACGGGGAAGTAGTACCCGTGGGATACTTGACCCATTCAGCGAAACTAGGAGGCGGGTTACATTCTCGATCAAATCTAAAAATAACTACATTTGGGGATTTCCCAGCGTCACAGCGTGTGAAGTGCCACCTGGCAGTTTCGTGTCCCGAACATCTCGATACATTTGAAAGAGGAAAGAGGGAACCAAGCTGCCTTAACCTTTATCAATGATAATCAGTGAGGTATGCCGATTGCGAAAATTTAGCTAACTCAATCAGACTGGCTCGGTCTTTTACATAGGTCGCCATTGTATAGAATTTTTTCATGGTATGATAACTTAGAAGAGCTGCTTCGCTGAAGCAGCATCGTCAAAAATAGGTTTTAATAATAATAAAAAAAATAGCCTGTGCGGACTGCACAGGCTAATCCGGAACAAAATTTCAGCCTGTGCAGACTGCACAGGCTAATCCGGGACAACATTTTACGCACAATTATGCCTTACCCTTATGTTTTATTTTTTTTTAAAGATTAGCCGGTGCAGTCAGCCTGTGCGGACTGCACAGGCTAATTGGGGACAACACTTTACGCATAATTATTATTAACCATCTTGTTTTATTCCAAAAATAAAAAACATAAAAAATAGCCAGTGCAGTCAGCCTGTGCAGACTGCACTGGCTAATCCGGGACGACACTTTACACACAAGCATTATGCCCAGTTTTCTCATAACAAGGCTCAGAACATATGACATATATGGCAATATGGTTATATCTTTTATCATGATGTATCATAGAAATCAACACTTGTGATAAGAATAGTTATTTGTCAATTTGTTACATATTTTAATAAACATTTTCTTCGGCATTTGCCAANGTCTGTGGTGCGTTGTGGGGCTATTTCCTGAGCAAATTTAAGACTTTTTTCTGAAATTACCCCTTTTTTTCCTTGAAAAGTTACCATTTAAAAAAATATTCTTTCAAGATGTGATTTTTTCATGACATGCCTTTTGACATCAGTCTCTCCTTGGTGACCACAACAGAGGGGCCCAGCACTTAATCCGGAAGAAGAGGAACTAAAATCTTTTGAGCATATAGTACAATAGAAATTATTAATAGTCTTTGAGGGTTTGACACGGTACTTATGTTCCTATTTTTCATCGTATTTACTTTTGTAGATTGCAGCCCCTGTGTATTTTTATGCCCCCAAAGGTAGGCGTATAGTGATTGCACTGTCCGTCTGTCTGTCCGTCTGAAATTCCGTCACACTCTGCGTTTAGGTTTCGAAAAACACTTTGCGTTTAGGTTTACAAAAATGTAGAAAAAGGGGGCATATGTCATCCTATGGTGACAGCTCTTGTTTAGTTTTTTTCTTCGCCTGTGAGCCACTTGCAGTGACATTTTGCAGCCGATGTTTTTTTTTTTTACATAGACACAGGTGATGTAGTTTCTGGTACATGTGGTATTTCAATCGTGTTACATCGACTATCTCCAGATGGCTCCGTAAGAAAGATAGATTGATTTATGAAATAAATCGTCTGCTGATCCAGAGTGCTGGTATTTAGGTTAGAAACCACTAAAACAGCCAGACCGTCTCGGTAGTTATTATACGACATTTTATGAAATCCAAACATTCATTTTTTCATTTTTTTGTTTTTGAAGAAATGCGTGAGAAATTACTTAGTCAGTGTAAGACCGTCATTGCATGCCAAAAACCATGAGACTCACGGTGAAACCGTGAGACTTGACAGGTATGATATTCATTAATATTAGGACAATAATCAACTATATAAGAAAGTGAATAGCTCTTAAAAAGCAATGAATAATTCTTAAAGGTCTGGGTGTTGTTTTGAGTTTGACTTAATTAGGATTGTCAGTTTCCAACATTTAAATTGCCTTACCATTGGCAATCTTGGCAATCCTTGCTGCTGGCTGTGTTTACATCAGGGCTTTTTTTTCATTCTGTAGCAAGGGCCTTAAATAGGCCCTTTTCCCCAAGAGAAAGGCCCCTTCCTATAAGAGAATTTCTTTAAAATTATGCAATTTCCCCCAAATTTCAAGCTTACTTTCGGAAATTTTTTCCCCTTTTTCGGTTTTGTTGATAATTTTTTCCCCAAAATGGAAGGCTAGGCCCTTTCCCCAAATCAAGAAAAAACAGCCCTGTGTAACATGGATGTTGAAACCCGCAATATAGTCGAGGTAAATGCTGTTATAAACTTGTTTAAGAACTGGATGACATTGAAGGCGTTGTTAATAATGCCATAATTATGGTAAATTGACAGTGGTGGATTACATTTAACCCAATTATGGCGTCCAACAAGGTCTGGGGACCATGGCATGATCAATCACGCCTTAATTAAAGTCAATAGAAACAGTATTTGTTTGGTACAACCTTATGTGGACAATACACAAAGGACACAAGTTTTTATTAGGAAGTCATTAAAAATGGGTTTAACTGCTAATTGAAATGAGATACAAATATAAGGGGCCTAAATCCACAGAGTAATGTATTTAAAAATATGACTTGCTGCTTAATATGTATTATTCTAATAATTATAAGTCTAAAGCAATTTGTGTTATGTCAAAACAGTCATACTATACTTTCTATATGATTGTGTTGAATAAAATGTGGCTTTCATAAAAAAAATATTAAATGATCATAATTCCATTGATATATTTTTTATTTTATATAACGCCAGATATCCATTGGCTATGGATGCATGCAAATAACCTTTACTGTCTTACTATTTTAATTAAACATAATTCTTTGTATGGTAAATAAGAACACACATATATGTACCTAATGGATTTCAGATATTTCATCATGTGTAGGCTGCATACAAATTCGCATTTTTTTTCACGCAAATCATGGTATTGATGTTTCTTTACTAAGCGTGAATTCTATTGTCATTCATTGACGCACAGACCATTTTTCTGCACCAGAAAAAATGTATGACGCAATTAGCCACATTGTCATGGACAACACCTGCATGAAAAGCATTGAGAAAGCTTTGCTTAATTTAGCTTATGACAATGCGGTTTTCATGTATGACATGCTGTGATTTTTTTTGTGTTGCCACAATTAACAGTTATGATGGAGATTCTAATATTTAGCGTTGCCAAGTATGGAAGGCATGTTTTTGAGATAATCTTCCTCGTTGAAATAACAAATAACAGTGATCTAAAAATGAAATTGGTTTTTCTTGGCCTAATCAGTGTGACTCCCTGCCACTCCTTTTATTGATACCCTACCATGCCGTTTCCAAAAGGAATTAGTGCCTTGTGCCCTTAATCTTTTCATTATATTTCCCTTAACGAGGGCATTTTGTGGTGACATATTTTATTGAATACCAATTACTGACAAACTGATACTTTGCTATGGCACCATTATTTTGCACAAATGAATATGCTGCTGTTGAGAATTGTAGGTGTTGCATTAACTTATGAAGCATATTTACTGGTATATCAGGGATTTCAATAGCTTTTGAAAACCAGGAGTCTAATGACCCATTGGTTGAAATTTTCAGGGGTCAAATGAAATTGTCAGGGGTCAAAATACTGTCTAGATATTTTGTTTCTGGGTATTAGTTGATTGCTCTACAAAATTTGCTTTGTATAACTTTCTTGCTTAACTAAAAAACAACGTTTTGTGTAATATAAAATACATTTTATGTTATTGTTCCCTACCGGTTTCACTGGAGGGGACTTATGATTTGCGCTCTGTGTGTGTGTGGGTCAGTCAGTCTGTCCGTCAGTCACACTTTTCTGGATCCTGCGATAACTTTAAAAGTTCTTCATATTTTTTCATGAAACTTGAAACATGGATAGATGGCAATATGGACATTATGCACGTCATTTCATTTTGTTCTTACGTCAAAAATTCTGGTGGCTATGGCAACAAATACTTAAAAAAAAAATAAAAAATGGTGGAGCCGGTAGGGGACATCATTGCTTGGCAATAGTCTTGTTTTCATGATGACATTTGCATCAAAGGTAAATAATTTGGAGGAGTCAAAAGTGACAAAATTTCAAAATGCTTGCATCAAAAAGAAGGATTCTGCTTCAATTGAAATGCCTGGGTATATACAAAGGTAGCTGTCATTAACTGCTTACAAGTATGAATAACATGTAGTATATCATTTGTAAACAAAAGCAATAAGGCCAAAATAGTTCATATTGCTGATGTAAGCTTTGATATTCCGAACTACATATTTTCAATAAAGAATAGTTTAATTGTTGAAACCTTCGTTTAAATATGTGAAAATGATTGATTGTTCATAATAAGCTCCTGTCTGAACAAACAATATATTTGCATGATACCTATACAGTTCAGTAAAGAGTTGCTCACCTAAACCTTTGAATGTTAAACTTGTTTTGTATAATGAATTTAAAAGGTGAAATTTTGACTTGAGAAATTAATGGACTTGTTCACACTTTTTTAACTTTAAATGTCATCTCATGTATTTATTAACAACGCTTTAATATTTGTAATAGTCTTAAATAATTGTAATAGCAAAAAAACAAAGTTAATAAAAAAGAAAAGTTTGCCTACTTTGTGAATTGAACTTGGGACATCTTGATGAATAAGCGTATGGAATACCTCTACATTGCAGAGGCTTTCACTATTTATGACTGAGTATTTAGAACCCCGTATCTTGTTTTGATTTTGACCAAATTATTGTAGATTTAGGTACATACTCGGAGACTGTTCAGGGTGACAAAAATGTACGAAATAAGGACATATAACACAATAATTAAAGTTCAATACAGGTTCAAAACCTCAAAAAGAGAAAAGAGCAGGTTTTTGGTGAATCTCCATTTATGAAAAGCAGTGGGAATGATGCTTCAGGCAGTCAGGCTTATTTGATAGTAGCACAATAGAAGGCAATAAATCCCAAGAGACCACTCTTTATTGTATTTCCTCCTGCCATTGCTTCCTTTATATATATTTTTATGTCAGTCTGTGAGAGGTTTATGATGTCCAATTGAACGGGACACTTCCTGACGATAGGATGGTGTGGGTGGGGAAAGTTCAGAAAATGAAAAAGGAAGGTGTCGACATCTTGTGTGGGGGAAAGTTTAGAAAATGAATGAGGGAGGTTTCATCATCAGTTACCATTTCTTATTTCTTTTTACATGTTATAACCTAATATAACATATTACTTTCTGGCACATAAAACAATTATTGTTGTTCAGCTGACTATATGAATGAACAATGCAAAAAATAGTCCTGAGTATTGGTGATGTGAAATGTGGCAATAGTTGTTAGATTTAATAATTGAAATTTCATTATATATAGGATCTTGCATGAGTGGTCGTTTTGTATTGAATTTATTAAACGAGTCATCTAAATGAAGATAAAAACGAGGCTTGCCGAGTTTTTATCTTCATTTAGATGACGAGTTTAATAAATTCAATACAAAACGACCACTAATGCAAGATTCTATTTATAACATGACCAACAAAATGCTTTAAAACACACATGTATTCCCCTCCGTGCCATATAGAGGAAAGGTCGATATCTATAACGAAGCAGCAATGCGGTCATTGTGTGTACCTGAGCATGAGAAGTAGTTCTGGACAAATAAGCCTATATGGTTGTGTAACTATAAGCTGCACTCCGCAGTAAAAAAAAGTGCATTGTGGGTAAGCAAGTTGCGGTTGTAAATGCCTTGTCTTTGACAGCGCGTATGAATATCTTTTAAGTGATTCGGCTAAATTGCATAGTTATATATAACTAGTGAAATAACACCCGTGTAATAAACAAAATTGAGCATTATGTTATTTCACTCCTGGAGCGTAAGTCATGTTATAAAGTTGCTTATTCACCAATAAACAACTTGTTGTCATTCTGTTTCAAACTTGATATTATTTCTATATTTATATTTTTCCTTATTTCAGGGGAGCGTTCTCCGAAGTGTTGTTGGCCGAAAGCAAGACAGAGCCCGGTAAATTCGTAGCAGTAAAATGTATAGACCGCATGGGCATTGTGGGAAAGGAGGAGTCCCTTAGCAACGAAATAGAAGTTTTACGAAGGTAAGAACAAAAAGCAAAATAGTGTAGTACCCCCAGTGTATAGTTCCGGAACAGGGATTGAACCCAGGTTGCCTAGGTGAGAAAGGCGTGTGTACCAACCACTGCGATATAGGGACAGCAAATAATGTCTATTATTAAACCTATGAAATCTGTATTCCCAGACTGCTGACTGAGGGTGTCATACATGTGGAACTGATGCAATGCTTCCATTGTCTAACATAACCCGCGGTAATTTGACATCTAGCAATTGGTTGTGTCACTGTAAATGACTCCTTACACCCGCAGGGGGCTACTGTAGTCTGTGAATCAATATAATGATTATATATAAGGCCATAGTAATCTTATGTTTTGTTAAGTGTCCCCTGGCTTGTAGGTTTTGGGTTGCGTTAACAAAAAAACAACAACAAAACAACATTGTTCCTATGTGAACAATCAAGCTTAAAAGTTAATTAAAAAAAAGAGACTCATGTTTTTTTGCTTAAATGTGAAAACATGTTTAACTATTTTATTTACAAAGTCAATATACTGTTTTAATAGCTTTCCTAGTATAATGTGACATTATAGCAGTTTAAAGCTTGATTTCTAGCTAAACATGCATGTTATACTACTTGCCTCATTCATCTGTGTCTAGGTCAGATTCATGTTTTCCAGAAGGCTTTAGTTTCCAAGGATTGACTTATGATATTTCCTATAAACTTGAAACATTTATTTCCCTTATTAAAACGAAGCCCTATGCCAAGTAAAACATATGTGTACGGCCTTGAAGCATGTGGTCCAAAGCAACGAGGGTAGATCATTCATATTCTTCTTTTGACACTGGCTCCCTCTCGGGAAATATGAATATATATTTTTGATGTAATTATTCTGAGAGCCAAACAATTCTGTCATTGATAGTTAGATAAAAATATTGGAGAATGAAAAATTTTGGGTCACAAATTGGTGTTACGAATAACAGAACAGAACATGTGTTTTATTATGACGTGCACAATGTACATCGTCAGTATAACAAAACAAACCATGATAAAGAAAAATTCATGTCTCGTTAATCATATAATTTCAGTACATACAGTATGTATTACAGTGCAAACGGTATATCTGGTCTTTATTATAAAACAATGAATAATACACATCATTGAATTTTCAGTGTTTCATATTGTCTAAATCACTGTAAATCAAACCAGCAAATTATTTTAGACATGATTTTGTGCTGGTATAATAGACATACATCAAAATAAGCAAGCTTTTAGGAAAACCCACTGACATCCTGGTACAAACAAATGCTGACCCATTAATACTCCTTTAAAAATAAAAAATAAACATATCAATTATTGTTATTTGAAGGAAACTAGCATTGGATGCTAATTGGGCCACCATTGTTTATACCAAGCAACACGTGTTGTTTTCCAGAGTCTATCACCATCTTGGATTAGAGTATTGCAGTCAACCAAAAACCAAATTCTACAAAGCATTTTGACATGTTCCTGTGTCATTCGTGATTTAAACTTAACTTAAATTAACATACTAATTAAGATTATGTGTCATATTTGAATGTAATACAAACTTTATTTCTGCAAGCCATTTTAGACTTGTTAATTTGTTGTTTGAAATGTTAACTTAACTTCAACCTGCAAAGCATTTTAGACTTGTTCTGATGTCACTTGTAATGCAAACTCAAACTAAACCTGCAGTTTAGACACGTTAATATGCTTCAAAATCAAATATCTTAAATCAACAAAGTATTGTATACTTTTGTCTGTTGCAATTATTGTAAAAATAACATAAATTTCGATACTGTTTTTTAGATTTTTAAAAACCTGTATAAAAAAATGGCCTCTGCATTCTCTCCTATTTTTTTACACACATCTGCGTCTCGATTCAGGAGTGTCATTGTCCCATTTATCTGCAAGTTCCAATTCGAAGTTTCCTGTTTGGTAAATTGCCTAGACTTCTAATCGTCTTAATGAATCACTTGACGACGGCTTGACACAGACTTTTCCAAAATAACAGGCTTTTAGAGATGGAGAAAAAAGTTTTGTTGAGTTTGTATTGATTTTGAATGTTTCGAGGCACTAATAAAGCAGGACAAATTCACACGGTGTTAATTACAAAACAAGTCTTTGCAATTCAGGTTTTTGTTTTGATTGTTACTAGTTTTAACTGGGTTGGTACTTATGCCTTTTGGTTGCTGAACAGGCATCAATTTTTCTCTGTTTTCTACTTTTCAAACACATTTTGTATGTTCCAAAATTTATAAAATCAAGATTTCATGTCTCAACTGATTTTATTTGGACACTTCATTTCTTTACTTCGTGTGAGAAACTATATAAGAATGATTTCTTTCGTTTAAATCCTTTACTAATACTGATTGTATTTTATCCCATTATCAGACGTGCATTGTCGAAATAAACCACTGTGGAATATATTTTCTTTTATTTCGGTAATGCTGAAATATAGCTGTCACACCTGGCGGACTTTACAGTAAATGAAATTGAGCCACAAATAAAAAAAATAATTGGAAATAATTATAATTACATGTAGCACATTATTTGAATAGTTTAAATATCGATTGCAGCTGAAACTGTGCTGTAGAATAGATTAATGCCATTATTTAAGCTTTGACAGGAGTCATAAAAAGTCTAAATTTAGTATAAACAACACGCTAACCTCAATGGCAACTTGCTAATAACAATAAAGTTACAACAATATACACTGCCAGTGTCTGTTCTTAAGGTGTTATGCATGACAAACACACAATCCGTTTTATATACATTTTGGATTCGTTCGATGCTTTAAACAAATATTTTACTGTTAAAAAACCACCACGTCCATATTGTTGTCCCACAATGTTTCGTCACCGAAATGACGTCACACGAGATACGTCATAAATTGCGTAATCAAGTGATGAAAATAAAATACAGAAAGCTGGTTCGGTAATATATTTTTTAAGAAATAATTGACCACTAAGAAAATTGATGGGATAAATCAAATACTAGGTCGGTACCGAATAAAGGGAAGTTCATTTTGCTTGGCCCGAAAACCTGAACCACAAGCCAAGGCTACGCGTGATTCAGATTTGTCTAAGCCTCGCAAAATAAATTTCGCTTTATTCGGCACCTACCTAGTATTCTCTATGTGCATGATTGATATGTACTGTATTTGCCCAAAGAAATAAATATGTGTAAACTAAGAAAGGCATGAAACCAACAACACATATTCACCTTAAATAAATTTACGTCATTTTGATTACCCTGTGTGAGAGCTTCTGTAGTCTTTAAATGTGTTTCCTTTCTTACATTGCAGATTAAATCATCCAAATATAGTCACGCTGACTGACGTGTTTGAAGACAAAAACTATGTATACCTGGTCATGGAACTGTAAGTAACAATATTGCCACTATATTCCTTATTTTTGTTTAATGGCCAACCTTTTCTTTGTGTTCTTAAAGCGGATTCTTTGCTGATTGTGATAGGTGTGTTTCTGTGCTCATATATAATTTAAGGCTCGTAAAGTTTCTCTTGGGTACCTTGTATCCACCCTAACAGTCATTCAACTCTGAGACATGACAGTGTTTTAAAAATTCCTTTTCATGAGTGACAACTCAACCACGACTTCAATGACCACCTACTAAAATGTCTTTGTTATTCATGGAATCTGTTAATCAATGAGATTTATAATTACCTTTGTTTTTGTGTTTAGAATGTGTGCACTTTATTTTTTGCTGACCTGAGCACATCTTGACCGACTTTTGTCTCTCTTCTGTCATCATGTTTCTAGCGTCAACATTTTTTAGCTCGGCTGTTTTTGAAGAAAACCCGAGGTATTGTCATAGCCCTCTCGTCTGCCGCGTCCTCGTCGTCGTCGTCATAGGCGCCGTCGTCTGAAAACTTTTACATTGGCCATAACTTTCACATTATTGAAGATAGCAACTTGATATTTGGCATGCATGTGTATCTCATGGAGCTGCACATTTTGAGTGTTGAAAGGTCAAGGTCAAGGTCATCTTTCAAGGTCAAAGGTCAAAAAACCCTTTTTTTTTTTTTTAATGTGTATCTCATCGACCTGCACATTTTGAGTGGTGTAAAGGTCAAGGTCAATGATGACCTTCAAGGTCAAAGGTAAAAAAAACAAAATCCAAGCACCCACAGCCGAGCGTTGGCATCCGCTTGACGGTGCTCTTGTTTATATATCATGTCTCTTAGATCACCAGGACAATTTGAGCCTCAAACTTGGAAAATGGGCTTAATGTATGTGCTTAAAGTGTCGTCTCAGATTAGCCTTTTGCAGTCCGTACATGCTTACCAGTAACGATACTTTCCGCTTTTATGGAATGTTTTTTTTTAAAGGATGTCTTTTCTAAATGAAACGCCAGTGTAGGCAGAAAGTGTTGTCCCTGATAAGCCTTTGCAGACTGCACAGGGTAATATGTGAAGACACTTTACGCACATGCATTAAGCCCAGTTTTCCTAGAATGCAGCTCATTAAGTTTTAAACTTCATAGGAATGATCCTTATGTGGTTCTATACACAATTTATATAGATCTGTTGCATAAGAGGGTCACTGGAGTTCAAAATGCGAGTCAAAGAAAGCAAAATTAATGATCAACTGATTAATAAAGAATGCAAAATGTAGCAAAGTCTCTCTTTTTTATGAATATTAAATTACAATATTGATTCTGAAAACAATTACTAAAACTACTGAGATCTATAGTTCTTCACCTGCAGGTTCCTCTTTGATTCTGGATGATGTTCTTTGTGCAAATTAGTTAACCCTAACCCGCTCAGAAGCAAAGTGAAAATGGCTTTTGCAACAAGCATAAAACCAGAACAGACACTTGCAGGCTGTTCTGGTTTTATGCTGTTTGCTGCTCATCAGTATCTTAGGGTTGAAAATGAAACATTTAAAACTTTAATCTAGTAAGAAAGGTCCTTAATTTAATTTGATTATCTAAGGCACTACAAATGTGTCAAAAATGTTTATCTACGCGTAAGAGGTTAAGGGTGTATTTACGTGTAAGAGGTAAAGGGTGTATCTACGTGTAAGAGGTAAAGGGTTAAGGGATTGCCATCATGCATGGATCTAGAAACAGACATGTGCTCTTCATATTGAAGACTACCAAATGCTGTCTTTTTGATATTAAATATTGAAGAAGAAAGTTGCATTCTTGTGGCTGGAAAATAAAATAATATTTACAGTAATCAGTGTCAGATAAAGCACTGTGGAGGCACAAAGGCAGTAAAATTATTCCCCCACGTGTCCAGGCCATTTGTCAAGCCATTAAATTAGGCTGAGAAATTAAGGAAAAAACATTCTTTCATCACGGTCTCATGGAGCCCCTATAAGTCTTGGGGCCCATAGGCAGTTGCCTACTCTGACTTTATAATGGGTCATGGGGGACTGACAGTAATTTTCCGTTTAGAAATAAATGTTTGTAAAACTTATTTTAAAAAGCTTGATATCATAAAATGTTTGTTATTACACCCCGCAAACGAAGTTTGACAGGCGTTATATATATAGGATCTGACATGAGTTGTCATATCATACCATATTTTATAAAACAAGTTCTGGAATTTTGTCAGTAAGCGAGCCTTTGGCAAGCTTACTAACAAATTTCCTGGACGAGTTTAATAAAATATGGTATGATATGACAAAGAGTGTCAGATCTTTTTTATCCCATGCTTTTAAACTGAATAAAATACATCTTAATTGACCAAACAAATGCTGATAGATCTAAAAGTTGTTTACTATCGTGACGACATTTCATGTTGATGACGTCATTTCACCAAAATAAAACCATGCGATTGGGTAGTTATTGATTCTGTAGCCAATGAAAACGCTTAAAAATGTTGTATTTCACATGTGTAATATAAAAAAATACGTAATGTCTGTATTACATTGAAAACAAGGAATAGCATGTGATAAAGGAGTCATACTGTCTGCAGGTGGTTTTGTTGGTTTGTCGGTTTGTCCATACAAAGTTTGTTGAGCGAAGCAGCTTGCTCATCTCTTGAAGAGATTGAAGTGAAACTTGATATATGTCATCACCATGAAATGTAGATTTGCCCTACAATTTGTTCATGCCCAATGATCCACACATTCCTGAGTTATGTGCCATTGAACTTACCCTTTTTATTGCAGAAGAATGAAATGTTATGTTTGTTGAAGAAATTCTCCATTTCTCAAGTGATTCAATTGGAACTTTTAATCGAGGACATTTAGCTTATGTTTTTTT
Organism: Dreissena rostriformis; assembly: GCA_007657795.1. NCBI lineage: Eukaryota > Metazoa > Mollusca > Bivalvia > Myida > Dreissenidae > Dreissena > Dreissena rostriformis. The sequence goes on from VMBQ01004497.1 coordinate 27,531, forward strand.
TAATAAATAAATCAACTTGTATGTTTTCCGCTACTTTAAAGGCAAGATCACATTTAACACATGCTATTTAAATATAAGCCTTAGAGAAGTATTCTTTCAAATGTCAAAGTAATAAAACATCTTCCCGTGAAGGAATTAGCTAGAATAGATTTTGTAAAGATTCTTTTTAGATTCCTTTTCAAACGAGTGAAGATCTCCTAGTTCACTCCAGATTTTTTTCTTCTTAGTTTTCTCTGTTCATGACATGTTAGAAATGTTTCTGTCCATAAATATCTTCATTTCTTTGTCCACACAACCTTTCATGAATGATCAATCTAATTATTTTCAGCAAAATAAAAGTCGGTTGAACACATTGTATGAGCTAAATAACGGCGATAATGCTGGCAACTTTTTTTTCAAGGCAACAAACGTTATTCATAATGTTGACATTTATTCGTAATTGTCGCTTAGTTGATCATTTATAAACTATTTATGGAGTTTTACTCTATTGATGTCTGTCTTGGCTTGGTGTGGAAATCCTTGCCAGTAAGGACCTCTGGAAACAGAATTTAAAATACATTTCTTGAAAAATGACGGTTATTAAGGCCCATGTAATTTTTGTAATAATCATTGTGTCTGTTTGTCTTTTCGTTAATGTGAATGTTTTTCTTTCAGAACTTCAAAACTTTTTAAGATATTTATTTTGAAGAATAGGTGGATAGATCTCGTTAAGGAGAAGTGCAGTGCACACAAAAATGTTATGTTACATTTCATAATTCGAGAATTATTTCCCTTTGTTAATTTTTAATTGCAGACGGTATCAACCTTAAGTTTCCGCTCACTTATTCTTTAACATATTCCGATACTTTAATGAAATTTCATATAGGAGTCTTTAGGCCTGAATTTTAAGGATTTCATTTGGGATGGATAGGGTCATTATCTGAGCCTGAGAATGACTATCACTATGAAATAAAAAATTATGTTCTCCCTATAAAAGCAACATGATCTCTCTTAATCATATGACTTGATTATATTATGTTACATTGGTCATTCTAATCTTTTGTCACATTGAAACATGACTATTGTCACATTGAAACATGACTATTGTCACATTGAAACATGACTATTGTCACATTGAAACATGACTATTGTCACATTGAAACATGACTATTGTCACATTGAAACATGACTATTGTCACATTGAAACATGACTATTGTCACATTGAAACATGACTATTGTCACATTGAAACATGACTATTGTCACATTGAAACATGACTATTGTCACATTGAAACATGACTATTGTCACATTGAAACATGACTATTGTCACATTGAAACATGACTATTGTCACATTGAAACATGACTATTGTCACATTGAAACATGACTATTGTCACATTGAAACATGACTATTGTCACATGTTTTGTAGAGTCACTGGTGGTGAGTTGTTTGACAGAATCATGGAGAAAGGCAGCTATACAGAGCGTGATGCCAGTCATCTTATCAAACAAGTCTTAGAGGCTGTAGACTATATGCATGACAAAGGAATAGTGCACAGAGACTTAAAGGTGAGTATAGAGGCAATGGACTATATGCATGACAAGGGAATAGTGCACAGATACTAACAGGTGAGTATAGAGGCATTGGACTATATGCATGACAAGGGAATAGTGCACAGAGACTTAAAGGTGAGTATAAAGGTTGTGGACTATATGCATGACAAGGGAATAGTGCACCAAGACTTAAAGGTGAGTAAAGAGGAAGTGGACTATATGCATGACAAGGGAATAGTGCACAGAGACTTAAAAGGTGAGTATAGAGGTAATGGACTATATGAATGACAAGGGAATAGTGCACAGAGACTTAAAGGTGAGTAAAGAGGTACTGGACTTTATGCATGACAAGGGAAAGGTCCAAAGTCTTGGTTAATCCAAAGTGATGTGTTTTGTCTATTATCAATACAGCTTTCTACAAAGCGTTGAGACTTGCTTGGATGTTATCAATTTACTTTTTCACCACATTCACATTACCTGATTTCATTTTGACCTTGACATTGACTTTCTTGTTGTTAAATCTTTTGTTAATCCTTATTGACTGTTTGCTTAACTTCAATACTACTTACTAAGAAGCTTTGGTACTTCCATTTTAACACCCTCACACTCACAACACCTGACCTCATGTAGACCTTGACATTGACCATATTTTGGACGAGACTTATTCGAATTGGTTAATGAATCAATACTGACAAGGATTTGTTTATGTTAAAAAAAAAAGTACTATAGACTTTTCCTTTGAAACCACATTCCCCCCAGGTTTAATATTTGTAAGCCCTTATTGTGCAATAAAGTGGTTTGGATAGCAAATGTAAACTGATGAAAATAGGACCTCTGCATGTTTTGTCATCAATATTGCATGAGAGACTAATTGAGAATTAAAGTTGCTTAGAATGAAGCCATATTTGCTTCTGAAAAAGACAATTTGTCAAAACTGATCGTCACTAGAATAAAGCTTAAAACAGCCCGCACTGTTGTACCCTCGCCCTCTGGCTGATTTTCTCATTTCGCTTGTAATGAAATAATCTGTAAATAACTTGGCCCATCTTATGATAGGGAGAGATTGTGGAAACCATGAGGACCCTGAGGGCCTTTGAGAACAAATTACTGGATGTTCATCCAGCGCTCTAATACACAGGGAAAGTTGGGCCATAATGTGTGCTTCTGAAGTTTGGGGAAAAGATTAAACACCGTTTTTTTGGTATACTGACTAGAAATTTGTGACATAATAATTCCTAGATCAGTAACCAGTATATTTAACAAATATTTTCAATATATCATTGTTACAAGCCTAATGCTGTAAGGGATATCAAATATAGTGTTGTCTTTTGTGTTTCAGCCAGAAAACCTGCTATACTACAGCAATGACCCAGAGTCAAAGATCATGATCAGCGATTTCGGGTTGTCAAAAATTGAAGATTCCGGTACCATGGCGACGGCCTGTGGAACCCCCGGATATGTTGGTAAGCTAGTGGTGTGAGTAGGTGACTTCTGCCCATGATATTACTGAAGTACTGTAAAAGTGGTGAAAAATATAGATGAAAAAACTTGTTACGAACATGTTTTTATATCATTGTTCTTAGTTAGTATTTAAAGGCCTCACTTCACATCACACTTCTAGGGGTGCTATGTTTACTTTACTCTAAAACTGCCTTTGATATTTATAAAAAATATAGCCCTTGTAGCACTGCATTTATGTATTATGCTTAACAAACATACTGTAATTTAAAGAAGAAAAAAACAGTTGTACATTTTGCTGACTTTTCCTGCTCTCCCCCAAAATTGAATTGCACTTATATAATTATAGGGTTTACTATTTATTAAGCGATCATTTAATTAATACTTAAACATTATTTTTATTTTATTTTTTAACATAATACTGTATTAAAAATTAATACGCTGCTTAAATAATTATATTTCTGATGCATGTTTCGTCTATAAAAAAAAATAGAAGTGCTAATTGTTTTTAAATGAAAAACCTGACCTCTTTTATAAAATATTATTTATTCAATGTAATGTAGATGCTTAGAATCATATAAAACAATAAATACAAGCTAAATACAAAAATAATGATACAAATAAAAACAACTTGGCAATATTTTAATAAAGTAGGTTATGGTTATACACTGTAACATACTACGTTTGCATTTTGATGAAACAAAACATTTCATCTATTCATTTTTACGAGACAGACTCTTGGAAAATGGTTACCAAATTGCCTACTGGCTCTCCAATATTATTCAGGAAGCAATCACGATTATTACTGCAGAATGTAATTTGTCTTGCTGACCTTGCTGATTGTCTTTCTGATTTCTCATGTTGCACTTATTGATATCTGGCTTAATTCTTAAAGGGGAATTGAAAGAAATTTGAAAATCTTTTTTATTGGTCCTTACTATTGTTTTACCGTTTGCCTCAGGTGTAATGCCTGTGCCCTTATCTCAGAGGTCTAGGTTATACACATTTTTAAATCAGTACCAATTAATTCTTGACAACTGACTCAATGCACTGCCAACAGGCATCTGGTTTGACTCAAAAAGGCAAAAAGATTACCGTTTTAGAACTGATTACCATGAGAGTTTTTATGATTTATAAAATCTTCAGGTTACAATTGTTAATTTTAAGTTTTCATGAACTGTGAGACTGTCCCTTTAGCTTTGAAGTCAGTCGCCTTATAGTGTCAGAAATCAATTCCTTAACAGCATCTGTACGAGTAAACTAATAAATTTTCAAGCGTTAGGCAATAAACCGCTGTATCTGCTATACATTCTTGTATCAGTTACAATAGTCTTGCTTTCACCTCTCAGATGGCAATGCACACCAGACCAGCATGATGCTCTTGGCTCACATGCAGCACAACCATTTATTTAATTGGCTTTGACACTTTTAAAGTGCAGACTTACAGTGCAGAATTCAAATAGCAAACTTGTATTGTGATAGATTCGTTTAAAATAAAAATCTCCTTATGGATGTTACGGTAGGTGAAGTCTTGAAGGAAACAATATGTTCATATTGGTCTTCAAACCTCAAAGGTCAAGGTAAAATTTAGGGTTCAAATGTTGAATTTGCAATAAAACAGGTTGTCTGGACTGTAACTTTTTCATTCATCATGCAATTTTAAAATAACAGCAAATGACCATGATATTTATCCCCTTGTCCCTTGTAACACCTGTCTCTCTACATCAAAGGTCAGGGACGAACTTAGAGGTAAAAAGTCAAAGTTGGACATAAAAGAGCTTGTCTGAAGTGTTAACTTACCACAAAGGACTACAATGAGGAGACGGTGTATTGCGTGAAACACATGTCTCCTACTTCAAAGGTCAATGTCATACTAATAGGTCAAGTTTTTGGTCATGAAACAGCTTGTTCAGACTGTAACTGTGTCATTCATCATGCATTTCTTTAAAAATGTTCACCATGAGAAAATAACTACTTGTGTTGCATGTAACATCTGTCACCCTACCTCAAAGGTCATGGTCAAACTTGACCGTCAAAGGAAATTTTGCCAAAAAACACCTTGTCCAGACTGTTATTTAATAATTCATCATGTAATGTTATTTTTTCACCACAAATGCACTCCATGCGGAGAAGGTGTGTCATCCCATGGGAAAAGGTCAAGTTTGTAATAATGGTCAAAATTCATGGTGTGGTTTCAAAGTTATTACAAGAATTATTGACAATGAGCTCAACATGTTTCAGACAGATACATTGTATCTAGTTATGAAGTATATTCTGTCTTTAATAGTTGTCTGTTTCTGATATTGGAAACAATGAACTGGCTGTCAGTCATACTCCTGTTGTAAAAACTGGCCACAGGAGCATGGTTGCATAGGATTTATATAAACCTAACTTGCCACATCCCATGTGGAAAGGGATTGATATAGATCTCACCACATCATAGGTTTCTTAGAATTTATATAGACCTGGCCACACCACATGTGCCATAAAATGTTATATCAAACTTAGTATTTTCGTTTAATAACCTACAAATTGCAACTCCAAATCGTTAGTTATTACCACCATAACAAATGCTTATAGGTCGATTATTTCTTATATTACGTGTCTAATATTTCACGCTTTCACGCTGTTTGTCTTTCAGCGCCAGAAGTGTTAGCTCAACAACCGTATGGAAAGGAAGTAGATTGCTGGTCAATAGGTGTCATAGCGTATATACTGTAAGTACACTGTGTCACAGCGTAAATATACTGTATGTAAACAGTGTCATAGCGTTTACAAGTATACTGTAAGTAAACAGAGTCATAGCGTATAGACTTATTCATTTTATTTTTAGATATGAAATTTCATGGTTTAGTTAAATTTGGAATATTTAATGGATATGCAATTTTTTAAACAAAATACAATTTCTGATATAATACTTTGGACAAAAAAAGGGTTGAAAAATAGTTTTTGTGTAAAAGCGGACCCATGAAAATTAATGTCTCACAAAAAATATTGGTGACACAGTAATATTCATGAAGAAATTAGTGACTTAATTCTATAACACCTCTCAAATATATTTAAAAAATTAAAAAATATGCATCTTTTTAAAAGGACCGGTAAGCATTGTTAATTGTGTAATAACTAATGGTTTGTAATTACACTTGACTATTATTAAATTGTTAAGGCTTGCACTCTGGCGTTTTTGTACAGAACGAACAACTCATTTATATCTTTGACGTTTTTTGTTCAGAACGTACAACTCATTTATATCTTTTGAGTTGACTGTTATTGCTGGTTTGAGTTTATCATGATTCTGAGATAGAGGTATTTTTATGTCCCCCAGTCTATACTGGGGGACATATTGTTTTTGCCCTGTCTGTTTGTTGGTTTGTTTGTTTGTTGGTGTGTTTGCACAAACTTTAACATTGGCCATATCTTTTGCAATGTTGAAAATAGCAATTTTATATTTGGCATGCATGTGTATCTCAAGGAGCTGCACATTTTGAGTTGTGAAAGGTCAAGGTCATCCATCATGGTCAAAGGTCAAATATTTGGGTCAAAATCGCTCAAAAGGGGACATAGTGTTTCACAAACACATCTTGTTGTTATTGGACCATTCATGTGACACTCAAATCATGCAGGGTTTGGAATTACAAATTGATTACAGAATGAGTTAATTTCCACCATGGAAAACTTATTTTCTTACTTCAATCATGTACTTGTTCGTGGACAAGATGACTGGAAAATTTTACTTGTTTGATAGCACAGTTACCTGTGTCGTACGTGTTGGGCTTAGTAATTCCATATACCTGCATTATGTTAATTCTAAGCATCACAGGACAGATGCAATAACATTTTTTTTTTTTTTTTTTTTTTTTTAGAATTACTCNTGTGACATATCTCTTGTTTTCCTCATGTTTCAGGTTGGGTTGTTAGCCCCCTTTCTGTGACATATCTCTTGTTTTCCTCATGTTTCAGGTTGGGTTGTTAGCCCCCTTTCTGTGACATATCTCTTGTTTTCCTCATGTTTCAGGTTGGGTTGTTAGCCCCCTTTCTGTGACATATCTCTTGTTTTCCTCATGTTTCAGGTTGGGTTGTTAGCCCCCTTTCTGTGACATATCTCTTGTTTTCCTCATGTTTCAGGTTGGGTTGTTAGCCCCCTTTCTGTGACATATCTCTTGTTTTCCTCATGTTTCAGGTTGGGTTGTTAGCCCCCTTTCTGTGACATATCTCTTGTTTTCCTCATGTTTCAGGTTGGGTTGTTAGCCCCCTTTCTGTGACATATCTCTTGTTTTCCTCATGTTTCAGGTTGGGTTGTTAGCCCCCTTTCTGTGACATATCTCTTGTTTTCCTCATGTTTCAGGTTGGGTTGTTAGCCCCCTTTCTGTGACATATCTCTTGTTTTCCTCATGTTTCAGGTTGGGTTGTTAGCCCCCTTTCTGTGACATATCTCTTGTTTTCCTCATGTTTCAGGTTGGGTTGTTAGCCCCCTTTCTGTGACATATCTCTTGTTTTCCTCATGTTTCAGGTTGGGTTGTTAGCCCCCTTTCTGTGACATATCTCTTGTTTTCCTCATGTTTCAGGTTGGGTTGTTAGCCCCCTTTCTGTGACATATCTCTTGTTTTCCTCATGTTTCAGGTTGGGTTGTTAGCCCCCTTTCTGTGACATATCTCTTGTTTTCCTCATGTTTCAGGTTGGGTTGTTAGCCCCCTTTCTGTGACATATCTCTTGTTTTCCTCATGTTTCAGGTTGGGTTGTTAGCCCCCTTTCTGTGACATATCTCTTGTTTTCCTCATGTTTCAGGTTGGGTTGTTAGCCCCCTTTCTGTGACATATCTCTTGTTTTCCTCATGTTTCAAGTTGTGTGGTTAGCCCCCTCTCTGTGACATATCTCTTGTTTTCCTCATGTTTCAGGTTGTGTGATTAGCCCCCTTTCTGTGACATATCTCTTGTTTTCCTCATGTTTCAAGTTTTGTGGTTACACTCCTTTCTATGACATAACTCTTGTTTTCCTCATGTTTTAGGTTGTGTGGTTATCCCCCTTTCTATGACATAACTCTTGTTTTCCTCATGTTTCAGGTTTTGTGGTTATCCCCCTTTCTATGACAACTCTTCCTTTCCTTATGTTTCAGGTTGTGTGGTTTCCCCCTTTCTATGACATGGATACTAACTCTTGTTTTCCTCATGTTTCAGGTTGTGTGGTTATCCCCCTTTCTATGACATGGACACTAACTCTTTTTTTTCTCATGTTTCAGTTTCTGTGGTTATTCCCCTTCATATGACATGGACATTAACTCTTGTTTTCCTCATGTATTAGGTTGTGTGGTTATCCCCCTTTCTATGACATGGACACTTACTCTTGTTTTTCTCATGTTTCAGTTTCTGTGGTTATCCCCCTTTATATGACATGGATACTAACTCTTGTTTCCCTCATGTATTAGGTTGTGTGGTTATACCCCTTTATATGACAAGACATGGACACTAACTCTTGTTTTCCTCATGTTTAAGGTTGTGTAGTTATACCCCTTTACATGACAAGACATGGACACTAACTCTTGTTTTCTTCATGTTTAAGGTTGTGTAGTTATACCCCTTTCTATGACAAGACATGGACACTAACTCTTGTTTTCCTCATGTTTTAGGTTGTGTGGTTATCCCCCTTTCTATGACGAGAACGATGCAGCATTGTTTCAACAAATCCTGAAGGCAGAGTTTGAGTTTGATTCACCATACTGGGACGACATTTCTGAGTCAGGTGTGTTAAAGGCATAGTTTTAGGGATGCCTTGACCCTCTATGCTGTATTACATTTGTTTATTGACCAAATTAACTTGAATATAATTGACCTTTTAAAGTATCAATCTGAAAAAGAAATCTGTGTTTTATGATTCACTGTGTAAACATGATAAATTTGATACACATTTCAAAACTAATCATTGCATTTTGATGTAAAAAATGTTTTAACAATTTAATATGAACATATTAACTGTGTTTTATTATGTCCACCAGTATATATTGGGGGACATATTGTTTTTGCCCTGTCTGTCTGTTGGTCTGTACGTTGGTCTGTTGGTCTGTTGGTTTGCGCCAACTTTAACATTGGCCATAACTTTTGCAATATTGAAGATAGCAACTTGATATTTGGCATGCATGTGTATCTCATGGAGCTGCACATTTTGAGTGGTGAAAGGTCAAGGTCAAGGTCATCCTTCAAGGTCAAAGGTCAAATTTATGGGTCAAAATCGCTCAAAAGTGGACATAGTGTTTCACAAACACATCTTGTTTTTAAAATTGCATTTTATAAGTGGTTCTTCCCAAGAATCGGACACAAATAAGTTAATGAGCCTTAGCCTTTTGATGCAATCAAGCTAAAACATATAGATTTTAACAAAACTAAATAATCACCAATATAAAATTCTGATCCTATTAAGTGTAGCCTGCAAGTTAATCTGTAATCTTATGTGAAAAAAGTTATGGTGTCCACCAATAGCAATAAGGAGGTCATCGGTTCAATCTCTACTCCAAAGAACCAAGTAATTGAGCCTCATTCTTGGAAACTGAGCTAAATGCATGTGCATTAAGTGTCATCCCTGATTAGCCTGTGCAGTCATCTCAGGCTAATCAGGGGGGTGACACTTCCCACCTGAACTGGATTTTTGATAAGATTGGAATCCTTTAAAAGAAAAATACCCCCCAAAAAGCGGTAAGTGTTGTCCCTGATTGATCTGTGATCTGGGAAAAAACTTTAAGCACTTGCATTAAGCTAAGTTTTCCAAGAACAAGTCTCATATGTTCTTCCAAAGAAACTGACTTGAAGGTGTCATGGCACCTTAGGCTTTCAATTCAAATTTGTGAAAAAAATAAGTTCAAAATACATCAAATAGTCACAAATCTTGATGTGTGCTCCTGTATTTTGTAGCCAAGGAGTTTATTCGCAACCTGATGTGCAAAGATCCCAAGAAGAGATTCAGCTGCAAGCAAGCCATCTCATTTCCATGGTAAGAATTCACAACAAACCTGTTGCTAACCAGTGTGTGTTTTTAAATATGTATATACTGAACAGAACATCTGTATATACTGAACAGCACATCTTACCAGGGTCGACCCTTTCGCTTTAATGGTTTGTTACGTTTAAAGGCAGTCTTTTCTTAGCTTAAATCCAGTTAAAGCAGAAAGTGTCATTCCTGATAAGCTTAAGCAGAATTTGCAGGCTAATCTGAGACATCATTTTATGCACATGCATTAAGCCCTGTTTTCCCACAGTGAGGCTCATTTTTTCCGGTTCTCTTTCAGGATATCTGGCAACACAGCCCTGGACAAGAACATTCACGCCTCGGTCAGCGCTCAGATGCAGAAGAACTTCATCAAGAGCAAGTGGAAGCGTGCCTACAACGCCACAGCCGTCATACGTCAGATGCGCAAGCTCGCAATGCACAAAGATGATCAAAACAACCAACATGTACCCAAATAGTGGCCGCTGGTGCCTGAATTGTCGCTTGGTTGTGATGCGACTTCATATACGACGTGTTCAGATCAAAATTGACCTGTAGAATTATCATTGTCTGGTCACAAAGAGGACTGGTTGAAGAGATTGTTGTGTTTTGGCGGGCAATATTTTTTTGTCCCTGGTTTCAAATCTTGACACAGTCTGTATTAAGTATATTATTTTGTATGGATTGTTTGGATTGGTACGATTTACGTTATTTGGAATGAAATCGTGAGACACAGTCTTGTTATTTTTTTATTCTCAGAGTAAAAAGGGTGACAACCTCTATTATGCATTTAGTAAATAGTTTACTTGAGTGACAATGTAATATTATTGTATCATCCGAGCAAGTTTAATGACACATTTACATATAAGTGAAGTTTGTGTTGATTATGATTCCGATCTTAATGTGTTGAAAATACATTTTTGTTAAGATAATGTACCAAATTATAAAAATATGAAAACATATACACATGTATATATGAACAGATACATAGCTATTCTTTGTAGCACTGGGTATTGCAGATAGAAGACTATTTATGTTGTACAGTTATGGAGCATGTCATGACATTTCTTTTATCCGTAATGTTTATTGCTTTTGTATTTTCAACATTTCTTTGTACAGTTGAACATGTTTTTTAAACGATCCATTTGTCAATCTGACTTTGTGATTTACACATTATTATTGCATTTAAATTTAGCCAAGTCATTTAAATTGGCCCTGAATTGATTGTTCATGAACAAACCATTAAAGTGCAGAGTTATTTACATAATCATTTATTTTTTAATACAAATGGAAACTGATTAGTTTAAACAATTCAAGATCTCATTTTTTTTACATTCATACATTTTTTCTGACTTAACTTTCCAACCTTTTTATGTTTATTAATGAAACACTTGTGTTGTTGTTGTTTTTTGTAAACTAAAAGAAAGATTATTAGATTGAATGAAATATACCGGTTGTTCTTAAATTATGCCAAAGATTATTTCTGTTCCATTGCTTGATTATATTTTACTTATTGCTTTTTTGCTAAATTTTATTGCATTGTTGGAGAATTCTAAAATTGTCCTATTGTTTCCCAAAGTGAGATTCATTATTTCTTGAGCATTGAAGATAATCAATGTGAATTTTATTAGGAAAGAATTTATTTTATGCTTTCCGGTGGTTTATAGAGAAATAACAGTGAATTAAAATTGATAATTCACTGTTTCAAACAGTGAAAATTAACAGTGAAAATTATCGATAATTTTCATTGTTTTACCAGAACTATTTATTAAAAAAATACAAAAATAATCGTTTGTAAGCATAAATTAAAAAGAAAATTTGTTGGATTCGGTGGAATATTTTTAATTTGCTTGTGATCATAGAAAAAAAATATTTTTTCTATGATAACTTGTGAATTAAAATCGATATTCCACCGAATCAAACAAATATCCTCTATGTAATCTGTACTGGAAGTGATGACATGTTTGTACCTAACAAAATGTCACATAATATACAAATTGCGAATAATAAGTACTCAAATGATCGTTATGTTTCAACACAGAACAAAGTCAATTGCAAATGTGTGATTGAAGTCTTTTGCAAGGTGTATATACATTATATAAGATTCCTCATAAGGTCAACAGGATAGTGGATTTTGTTTGTTAATCTAATATATCAGTATTAAAAAAATGATTTTGTAATGCAAGTTCCGTTTTTATAATTGTCATTGAATGTTTGCCTTTAATCTAAACTTGATGCTTATATTGTTAAAGAATTACAAGAAAAGTTAAGATATCGAAGCATTTATAAAACATTTGTGCAATTCATTTTTTTGTGTCTTTGTTACCATTGAATGGTTTTGTTATGTTTGGTGAAGAACAAAATTAATGTTATTAAATATCTTTCTTTTTTTCATCTCATAAAAACTGAATAAAATCAACCAGGGTAATCATATTATCATCAATAGATGTAATTTTATGTAATATCTCACTTTTGCCATGATAATGCAAGGACCGTTTTACAGATTTAATTGTGAGAAAAAAAATTGATCATCTGCTTGTAACCTATTCTTTTACATTTCATATTCATATTATTCATTTAATCAATCTTTAACGAACAAAGACTTCAAAGAAAGTAACTTTTAAATCTTTGAAATCTTTGAATACACAATATTTATTGAATACACAATATTTCTCCGCTGCATTTTCTGTGTTTTCTGTTGAACGGTCAGTTCTTTTCGTTGCTGTATAAATTGATTTGATGTTGATACCATGATACGCATGTTATATACAACTAACACAGTAATTCAACTTAAAAAAGGTTAACTCACCTGACCTTTGATGTCCACTGCTCAATCCACTACACTGGGCTGGCTTGTGGTTTTATTGGTGTTGAAATTGAAATGAGCCTCTCTCTGTGAAAAGGGGTTTGATGCATGTGTCTAAAGTGTCGTCCCAGATTAGCCTGTGCAGTCTGCCTAAACTTGATTTTTGTCAAGAACAGACTTCTTTTAAACAAAAAATACAATAAAGGGGAAAGTCTTGTTCCTGATTAGCCTGTGCAGACTACCCCCTTTGCATATTTTTAATATTTGTTATTGGATAAGTACAAAATATAGCCAAAATAGCAATCACATGACGAGGAATTGTTCACCTGACTGTAGTCATGTGATTGTTAAAAAAATATATTTTCAATTTATAGGAAAAATGAATCTTTCAACCAGCAACCATTGCAATCCTCAAAGCCCAGTTGGTAGAGCAGTGGGAGGGCTTGAGAATAAATGTGGCGTGTTCTGAGAAAACTGGGCAAAATGCTTGTGCGTAAAGTGTCATCCCAGATTAGCCTGTGCAGTTCTCACAGGCTAATCCAGGACGACACTTTCCGCCTAAACTGGATTTTCGCTAAGAAGAGACATCCTTTAAACCAAAAATTCCATAAAAGCGGAAATTGTCGTCCCTGATTAGCCTGTGCGGACTGCACAGGCTAATCTGGGATGACAATTTACGCACAAGCATTTTGCCCAGTTTTCCCAGAACACGCCACAAATAAATAAAGAATAAAGCATTTTGTAATTACACAATTCAATCCATTGTTGATGTTTTATTATAACATCATCGTGTTTTTCTGCATAATAATAGAGGATAATTTTGATGCACAAGATATACCAAGGTTTATGTAAATATGTATCTTGTTATGTGTTGCGTTGATTTTCTTTTGGCTGTTTATTGAATGAAATTTTATTGTTATTGTCAACTTGGCCTATATTTATATATTGTATTATTTTTTTAATCATTATTTGTTTAATGATATGTACTTAAAATTACTTAGTGAGGTTGCTATACATGAAACTATATATTTTGCAAAGTTAAACTTGTATATTACACATTTCATATTGATGGAGTATATACTTGCTGTTTGCTTGTAGGAAAGAAGTGTACTTAGCACATAAACACCTAACTTATTACAGACACACAGAATCATTTGCTCGACAAACATTTAGTTGTTCTAAGAAACAAGAATTATGTCCAGTTTATTTCGAATCATTTTAAGCCAACCTGAGCTCGAATTTCTCAATGTGAGATATTGTGATCACCCTATGTCTGGCGCTCGTCATCATGCAGTGTCTGCTGTGCTGTGTACGTCATCAACTTTTAGCTCGTTACCACTCTAGAGGCCTCATTTTTTATCCAGTCTTGGTAAGAATTTTTATTTAGACAAAATGAGGCCATGTTCGAATCTGGGTCATGTGCCTCCAAAAGTAAGGTCACCATGTAAAATCTTACCAATCAGGACACCACATAATATGATTCAATCTTAATAAAACTTGATTAGAATGTTTATCTTAATGTTTATCTTGACAATATTTAGGTGACTTTAAAACCTGGTTCAGATGTGTCTAAACACTAGGTCACCAGGTCAAATCTGAAAAAAAATCTAAGAAACTTGGTCCGAATGTTTATCTTGATAACATGGAGGCCATGAACTTGGGTCAAGTGTGGTAAAAAACTAGATCACCTGGTCAAGTCTTCAGCAATTGGTGTCCGTGATCTCAGGGGAGCGCTTTAGGGCCATCATGGCCCTCTTGTAGTGTTTATACTATTCCAGTAGATACCTTCAAGTTTCATTTTTTGACACTTTAGTTGAAAAATTTATAAGTGAAATTGTGATCAACATTTGATCAGCATACCTTTAATAAGATTTGTTATTCATGTTCATCATACTTTAATTTACATATGAGAAACTAAATTAGTTTACAGGAATGTTTTTGAATTTTTCTTGAGAATATTTGCAGTTATTATTAATCTATTTTTCACTCATCTTTAATACAACTTTACAACTCGTTTATATTTTGTTCTCATTCTTTACAAAGCTATACATCTGGTAAAATCTACTGATATATTATTGGAAAACTAGATTTAAAATTGTTCCAAAATATGTTATTCATGTTTGTATGTTGTTGTTGTTGTTTTAATGCCCCTCCCCCCTTGAAGAAGGCAGCATATAGCAGTCACATTGTTGAGTATGTCGGTACTTCTGTATGTGTGCAATTTCCGTCTCAGCCATAATTTTTCCAAATATTGATGGATTTTTAAATAACTAAGCACACATTTCCATCATCTTAAGATGAAGTGCGATGTGTAACACATGTCTCCCTTACATTAAGGTCAAGGTCACACATAGAGGTTAAAGGTCAAATTTGGCTATTTAACAGCTTGAACATTCCTGCCTCAGCCATATCTTTGTCATTTATTGATTGACTTTGAAATAATGTGGCACAAATGTAAACTGTCATAAGATGGTGTGTTGCGTGTTACACCATCTCCTAACCACTAATAACTACCATGAGGAGATGTCATTATTGTGTAAAACCGGTCTCTTTACCTCCAAGGTCAGGGTCACCTAAAGAGCTTTTCTGGGCTGTAAACTTGTCATTCATCATTTTAATTTAAAGATAATATACTGCTAATGACTGAATGAGGATTTTGATTGTCTCATTTATCACCCCTCTCCTAATCTCAAAGATCAAGGTCACGCTTAGAGGTCAAAAGTCAAATTTGACCATAAACAGCTTGTGTTTGACATAAGCGGAGTTTTGAGAAAAAAATTGTAATGCAGGCGCGTCAGTGCCCTATGATCACGCATCTTGTTTTTTATCTTGATTTTCTTCAAAAGGGTAGTTGTTTTATTTACATTCCACAAAAAAATTCCATACATTTTTGTATTATAAATTCACTGTGTATTTAACAATGCTATATGTGTGATGAAAATGATTTTTCCATAAATTCACATTTTTGGAAATATTTGATTTTTATGTACCAAACATGTTTTTTTTAAATTCTATTACAAAAGAAAGAAATTTTACTCAAATATGTTAAGCAATGTTATTTCTTATAATTTCTGCTTTGAAAGTTATCCTCATATAACATAAGACCAACAGTTTGGATTTGTTTTATTCTTCATGTCTATAATTGTATGTAAATGCAGGCATCTGAACAAAGCCTGCACATTTTTTTAGCACCCCCACCATCAAGCTGACTAATAATTTGACAACCCCCCAAAAAGTCCATTTGCCAAAAATTAACAGAAGTGCTAGTATGTTACTGTAGTATATGAAAGTGCAATTTACCAGTGACCATTGTCTATCAATGACAGAGTTGAGATGTGGTGGGTTATATTAATTTTGTACTAAGAGGAAAAGAAAAGCACATGGCTGCAGTATATATTTGCAAGAACTACAAACCTTGGCTGACAGTTGTTGGAAACATTGATAGTTATACTTTAATTTAAATTACAATATTTGTTTGATACCCAAAACACTTAACATTACAGATTATGTTGTATAGTTTGTAGAAATATTATATGATCTGAAAATATTCAGCGTAATAAAGGTCAAACTAATTTGTTTATGATTTTTTATATTGTTGACTTTGAAATAGTATTTATTAATTTTGTCTATTACAAAATTGTACTTCTTGACTTGTATTTGGTCTTTTGTATGATACTTAATTGTTGTAAGTTATATTGCACATAGTTTTTTTGTGTTTTAAAGATTTAATTTATAATATTATATTTGGATTTGGATTACATTCAAATTTGTATGTAATTAAATATAATTGAAATAGTTTGCGAGAAGTTGTCAACATCCATTTTACATTTTGAAATGCAGTTTTGATTTGAAACTTATGTTTTGAATTACAAAATTACATTTTTTGTTCGGTTTAGATGCAAATGTATAAAATTGGTTTAAAATCGTAATAAATAAGGTGAGATCTTTTTTGCTGAATTTTAAAGGCATTTTTTTAAATGCATTTACATTATGACATTCTTAATATTATTGACGGCGGTGCAATGTATGTGTGCTTGTGTATTATAGTTATTAATGAACAATTAGATTTTGCTTTTATGTTTTTAGCTCACCTGAGCACAACATGCTCATAGTAAGCTTCAGTGATCCCCTTTTTTCTGTCATTCATTGTCCGTACGTTGTTCGTCAACATTATTTACCTTGTGAACACTCTTGGGGCAGTTTTCATAATGTAGGTATTGTAAAACCTTCTGAATACTCTAGAGATCACATTTATTGCCAAATCTTCATGAAACTTGCTCAGAACATTTGTACTTGTGATATCTCGGCTTAGATCGAAACTTGGTCACATTTGGTTCAATATCTGGGTCACAAGGTCAAATTAAGAAAAAGCTTGTAAAACGCCACATTTATTGCCCAATCTAAATGGAACTTTCTCAGAACATTAGTTCTTATTATATTAGTTTGAAACTGGATCATGAGGGATCAAACCCTACGTCACATAGTCAAATTAAAGAAAAAGCTTGCAAACTCTCTATAGAGGCCATATTCATTGCCCAGTCTTTTTATAACTTGGTGAGACATTGGCCCAATTATATCTCTGCCTAGTTCTTAACTGGGTCACGTGGAATCAAAATTAAAGAAAAGCTTCTTAACACTCTAGAGGCCTCATTTTTGGCTCAATCTTTATGAAACTTGCTCAGAACATTTTCCCTGATAATATCTGGGCTAAGTTTCGACATGGATGGCATTGTATCATAAACTATGTCACTAGGTCAAATTTACTCAAAAGCTTTCAAACATTCTAGAGGCATCATTTTTGCCCAATCATCGTGAAATTCTTTAGCTCACCTGAGCACAACATGCTCATTGTGAGCTTTTGTGATTTGCCTTTTATCCGTTGTGCGTTGTACATCTTCAACATCACCTTTTTGAACAATCTAGATGCCACATTTATTTCTGATCATCATGAAACTTAGTCAGATAATTTGTCCCCATGATACCTTGGCTGAGTTTGAACTGGGTGATGTGAGGTCAAAAACAAGGTCACTAGTTTAAATTAAAAAAACAAACTTGTTAACTCTAGAAGTCACAGTCCAATCTTGGCCAGAACATTTGTTCTAATGATATCTCAGCCGAGTTTGAAGATGGTGCCGGTTTATTGAAAAATAAGGCCACCACTGGCGGAGCAGTTTTCCTTATATGGCTAAAGTAAAACAAAACTGTTTCATTTGAATCTTATTTGATCTTTCATCCAATGTTCATGGTATGTAAGGAGCTGTAAATGTAATCTCTCCATTTGATCTCTAAATAATTTACAAATGAACTTTTGAACAGTCTCTTTTGCAGGGGAAACAACCAGCCAAACAATTGGCTAACTGGTTTGTGCCAGTAGAGTCACTCCCCTTAAATTAATTAAAAGTTTAAATATTATATGTACATTCTGTGTTTGAAAAAATGTTATGTTTCTTTATGTTTCATAAAGTACTTTTATTTTTTCAACTCCATCTTGTAGGTGAGCGCCTTAGTGCCCATGGCCCTTTTTATTCTAATAATATCTTGGACAATGTCTTAAATGGTTCTGGAAACATCGCAAAATCTGATCAAAACAGTTCAGGGTCTCAAGTGAGCGACCGTGGGCCTTTGGCCCTCTTATTTGAATCCCTTTTTTTAAAGCAGAGTATTCATGTTTTCTATTCACTTTGGTAAACCTGCATACCTAGGCTGTTTTCGTTAAACATTAAAAAGTGAAAAAAGGGAGCATTGAATATTAAATCTTAAAGCATTTAGCAGAAATGTTCAACAAATATTTACATATTTTTTGCTTTTTGGTGGCCTCTGATTTTATGGTAAATGGAATAAGAATATTAAACTTCTGTATTAAGCTCACCTGCTCCAATGATTTTGGGCCTAATTCCATTGAACAACTGATCGATATGTTGTGGCCCCAGTTTAAAGTGGTTTTCTCGCTTATGTACATGTGGTACAAATAAATATGACCTAAATTGATGGGGTTGTTAATTGTCATTAAAACTAAAGTGACCTGAAATATTTTGCCATCTTTTATTCGTGTAATGATGTGACACTTACATAACAGTAAAAAGTTGTTTGTACCTTGGGAAAAGTATAGTTATGAATGAGATCTAATACTAAATGCCTCATTTTATTTTTTTTTCATGTTTTTTTTGGTGTGTTCATCCTGCAGTCCGGAAGAGGTCGAAGGTTAAACTTTCTATAAAGCAGCTTATAAATTCCTGTCTTAGGCACAACTTTACCATAATTATATTGATTGATTTAAAATACCTTTGCATAAAGGTAAACCATCATAAGACAATGGAGCATGTTACACCATTCTCCCTTATTAAATGGTCAATGTCACACTTTAATATTAGAGGTCAAATTCTGAAAATGTTTACTCTCTTTTTTACCACATACATTGTATACATGGAGTATTCTATTGTGACGAGCCAGTATTCGCATGTATGGTATATATATATATGCAATGTCTGTTAGAAAAAATGGCCGCAAAGGGAGCTTGGGATGGGGCAGTTTTCCGTACATGTCTTAAGTGAAACCTTGATAACAATCTTAAAAGTCTCACATTTTGCCCAATCAGCATGAAACGTGATCAGAACATTTGTTCTAATAACCTCTTAGCCAAGGACACAAATCATTCTGGGTAAAAAAGCATGGTTAGAAGCCACATTTATTGTACATCCCAAAAGCTGTTCAAAACCGTTCAGCTCCTTCGGGTCTCAGTTGAGCGACCTAGGGCCTTTGGACTTTTTGTTGTTGAATGTTTATTGAAATGAATGGTGTTTTTTAATACATTATATACATTTATTGATATACATGTACATACATATATACTTTATGTAATTTTGTTTCCTTTGTCCAAGTGTCAATTCAAACACAAATGATTAAAAATAAATATTTGTAACACAAACTTGCTGTTGCTTATGTAATTGGGGGTTGCTGTATTTAACCTGATAACTGTATTTATAAAGAACCTTGGGTAAAAATTACAATTTTGTTTTATTTTTCTGACCTTTGAAAGTAACATAAAAGAAATGCCTTGATACAAGGGTTTTTTATTGCTACTTTAAATCAATTTTGTGTATTCAATTAGTGTGGGATTTGCATTCCCAACAACAACAAGATGTTGACTCTTTGAGGGAACAATATTACAATTCTATAGTTATTACAATAGGGAAAGGGTATACATTACTATTTATGTGAATGCAATGCCTGATCACCAGCGTATTAATATCCAACCATCCTATTTTTATGCACAATATAATTTTGACATGCTAGATTGCTTAGTTTGTTTTGTAACACTTTATATTGTTTTTGCTAACGCTTGATTCAAGTTAATAAATTAATATACGCAAACATTTAATTGCAAAAAGATGCAACTAAAGTACAGTACAATCTAGCCTATTGATTAACGACGAGGCTGATATATAGGTAATCTTTGGCATTACTTGTTAACTAAATGTGATGTCATCGGTGGATGGGTGTGCATTTTCTTGTAGGGTATAACTTTGGATGGATGTACAATGTTGAGGTCAAATCTAAATCTAACAAGTGCTGTGGATGGAATTACATTTTTATAGACATCTCTATTGTGTTCATCATAAAACAAGATTTTAGTGCAAAATTTGTTAAACTTTGTTAAGAAAACTTGTCAGACTTTTAAGCGGAAGAATACTCCAAGAATTCATATGTGCATAGACTCTGCGATGCATTTTAGTATTCATACTAACAAAGCATTGTTGTAATATTGAATAAATTGTTAATAACATATAGCATGATGCTTGTTGGCTACACCGGCCGATATTGCAGTTCTTCTTGATATCACTGGTACGTTTGCACATGTCAGGGGTATGATTTTTGCTCATTTCAGCTGATTTCCTCCATTTCAAGGTCAAATTAATTTTACAAATAGTCCTTAACTTTGCTGGATCCATACACAAACAAAGAGTTTAGTTGAACACTTTTATAAAAAAGAGGGGTAGGGAAGTTTCCTCCGCTGAGGTTGTTCTTAAATCACACCCCTTATATGTTTATACTTACTTTTGTGTGTGATATCTTCATTGATGCTTATAACTTACAATCATGGTATGACTAATTATAAGAATTAAATGCATATACTGCAGTAAATTGACGAAAACATATGAAGACAAATGAAATATGTTTAGGGAAATATACTTATTAATTGTAGTTTCATTTTATTTGATGAAATTATTATAAAGGGGGCGGTACTTTGCTATTCTGATCAGAAAACTGCTTTGCAAGTTACTTATTTTAAACTGGAAATAAAATGCATGTTTTTCCATAATATTATATAATTGGGGTAAATAAATAAATAAATAAATAAATAATCTGAAATATAAATATAAGATTGAAATTAATTTTGGTTGCGTTCATGCCATTAAGAATGTAATGGTCAAACTGGAATACTATCCATGAAGCGCTAGTAAGAAAAATTGAAGTCAAACAACTTAATTTAACTTTTTATCAAAAAACATATTAATCTCTTTATTAGTGATGATAACAAATAAAATAAATGATACATCAATAAAAACAACTGTTTCAATTTAAACTTCCTCATTAACATAATTAAATGAATGACCTGCCTATACGAACTGCCAACATAATATATCTGCAATGAAAAAAACAATATAAAACGTGATCTATGATAATATCTATGATATTATCTATGATATTTTTTACTTTGGTAGTGCACACAAACTGAGATATCATCCATTTATCAGATATTTATAATAAAAAAGATCCCTGAACCAATCATCAGCATTTGCATATTACCCCATTTGTGCAAAAAGGTACCATGTGACATTGAAATTAAATGTCACATGGTGCCTTTTTGCACCAATTGGGTGAATTATTACTATCTACCCAAAAATGAACATAGGGAAAGTCTCCATGCCACTGTCTGTGGCAAACACATGGGAGTTATTGCTCCATTTCTCCTGCAAACTATTTCAGTTCCTGCACTTTGCGTCTCTTGTGAATGAAGACTGGATTGTGTCTCATCTTCTTACTGGGCCCAGGCTACCATCGTCAACTGTGTAAAAAAAAAATGGCCTAAATCAGTGTTTTTTTACGGCAGTTTTGGGGCCGATTTCCCAACAAGAAAAAGTATATATTTTTCCCAGAAAAATAAAATAAATAAATATCATAACATATAAAAGTGTGAATTTTTAATTCACCCCTTATGCTAAAAAAAACACGCTTTTTCGTCTTTGGACGGGCCGAGCCACCATTCCCCTATAGGTGAAAAAACACACTGCCTAAATGCATGTGCATAAACTGTCATCCAACTTTAGCCTCTGCAGTCCGCACAGGCTTATCAGGGACAACACTTTCCGTTGTTAAGGAGGTCCCTTCTAAACAAATATCCAGTGTAGCCTGAAAGTGTTGTCCCTGATTAGCCTGTGCAAACTGGGATCTCTCAAATGTGTTTCAACCTTTTTAAGTCAGAGTGAGTGTAGCCACTTGAACACAAGTTTTCTATCTTTGCTGGCCTTTTAATTTTACTTTCATGACATTAATTTTTTTAAATATGCATACTAATGAAGACATGAAAGAGTGCATCAATTGTGTACCTATCTCAAAGGTAAAGGTCACACAGGTCGTATTTTGGAACAATGGAAGTTGTTACTGACTTTATAAAATGATAATATTAATATAAATAGTTTATAAAACAAGAGCTGTCAGAAGACAGCGCGCTCGACTATTCAAGTGTTTGACAGTATAAAGTTAGCCATCATGGGGAAATTGTTCATATTCAATAGAGTCCAGGTAATATAGTCATATTCTAACTGGAAGAGGACCATAATTGAAACATATTGATCGCTTATGTTTTAAAGAAGTGGTACATTATAGACGATTCTGAGTTCAGGTATATTTTCCACAATCCATTGAACATTTGTAGAGACATAAAACAAACTAATAAGATTATATTTCAAGTTTGATAGCAATAGCTTGGGTTGAACGGTTTAAAAAAAAATAAAAAAATTGGGGGGTGGTCAATAATGAGAATAAGAAAAAAAAAGATAAGAAAAAAAAAAGATTATTATTTNTTTCTTTAATTATTTTTTCATAAAATACAATATTTGATGAATTCATATTGTTCATATAAAAAGTCACTCAATATACACTTATAGCTTACATCTTATGATAAACAAATAGTTAAGATGCCAACATCGGAAATGCTTTTACTGCCACTATAGTTTCATAGATAAAACTATCAATATACGATGTGTTAAGCTCAAGCTGTGTCAACAAGAGCAATACCGTTATCAGCAATATCATGTCTTTAATACAGGACAGGTAATTATATTTTCTTAAAAACAGGACGATATTGTAAATCTAAGACCATACAAAACATAACTAGTCAACGAATATAAAATCATTTATTTTAAAACTATGGTTATGTAGAATTGAATGTAAATGATTCGAGTATAACAGAGTTTAAAGCCTATTAAACACCGCAATGGTCGTAAATGTATGTGGTTACATACAACTGAAGGCAATATAACATAGCTGCAAAATAAATACTATTTATTAAATAGTAATACTAAGAGAAAAGAGTAATTTTGAAACCTTTAAAGGATTCGGCACATGATATTGCGTTTGAAATTGGAAATAAATATAGCGCACATCTTGCACTGCTACAAACATGATAGTAGAATCTCAATGTATATTATCTCTGCATGACACTTTGATGTTTTAAGAGAATAATACCCTTTTGCATCATATTTCTGCAGACATTGCACAATTTCGCGGTCCTCGATTTGTCTAACGTACTTTCAAGACACTTTACTGTCTCTCTGATTACTTTCACCAGGATTTGCACAAAACACTCTCCGATTATTGTTGAAATAAATTTTACTCGCGATGCTAGGCTTTCAAGGATTCCTATTCTGCATTAAAAGATGCGACATTTTAGTGAGTCCATTTTGTGATCAATCTTATTAGATTCGCTTCTTTTTTCTGAGTGTTGTACTTAAAGACAGATAAAGAGCCACAGGATATCTCACAGTTCGTGAGAACCGCTTATTTATATAATGGGGAATGTGTATTTATGCCAACCTTGCAATTATCTCATTCTTAAGCAATCGTTTTTACTTTTTCTATGTGCATTTAAACTCCTTACTAGCTACATAAGAACTTGCGATATTTGTGAATCAAATCATTTTGAATTGCCAGAAAAAAAACACTTTTAAAACATATACCACTTTTAAAAATTGAAACCGAGTTTATTAACAATTATAATTAAATGATATTATTTAAATAAATTCATAATAAATGCGCCATACATGCTTCTCACAACGATAACATTTCCGTAACAATCACATTTGCTATACTAAAGATCGCAAATCATGTTTGATAAAACAGAATTCTTGTTTCAAAATATTCGTTTAACACTTTGCACTCCAAAATCATGTAATTTAAGGATCATTTATTTGTTTTATTGTTGGCCTCGTGTTTCAATCAGCTCAACACATGCCTTTCAATGAATCGTTAAGCTATCAGATAACTTTGTAAGTCAGTCTTTTCAAGGCAATGAGAAATCTTTGTCATGGTGACTAGATGGCTGCCATGTCAATCCAGTGTATTTCTTGCTGGATAAAATCGTCAGTCTCAGATATTGCTTTTGCTGCCAGATACAAAGCACTGTTCCACCTTTCCAATATTGGCGCGGTTCACTCTGGATCCTACAGTGAAAGTGTTGCTTTCGATGTATAACGGATGACATTGGATCGGGATTGGGGATTGACTTTTGATGATCTGATGGAAGCGTAATAATATAGTACTGTTTCGGAAGTTTGTGGTTGTTCTTGCCATTGGGACATTACAGTAATTATACACGTTTGATGTTTTTATGAATATGATTGCATATCAAAGCTGGAGTTTAAATAATTGAGTTGAACGTAAAGAAAGTTTTTTTTTAATCATAGATCGTCTGTAGTGCGTTTTGGGGCTATTTCCTGAGCAAAATAAAGACTTTTTGTTCTGAAATTAGCCCTTTTTTTGGTATAAAAGTTACCATTTAAAAAAATATTTCAGTAAAAAATATAATGAAGAAAGACAGAACATGTCATTTTGAATGAAACATAACTCTTCGCCGGTGAGCCACTTTCTGATTATTATTTTTTTTTTTTTTTTTACATAGACACCGGTGACGTAGTTTCCGGTGCATGTGGTATTTAGGTTAGAAATCACTAAAACAGCCCGCCCGTCTCGGTAGTAATTATACGACATTTTATGAAATCCAAACATTATTTTTTTGTTTGTTTTTTTGTTTTTGAAGCAATGCGTGAGAAATTACTAAGTCAGCGTGAGACCGTCATTGCATGCCAAAAACCGTCAGACTCACGGCGAAACCGTGAGACTTGACAGGTATGGAACAGGCGAATTTATATTTTTAATTTAATTCACGTTGAACTATCGTTTCTGGAGCGATATAATGCGAATTGGCTTTGTCACAGCTGATTCGAATAGTCTGTTAATGCATAACATAACGTGATGATTTTGCAGGGCTAAATGCTTTTTATTATTATCCGCATCGTTTTCTACGCTGTAATGTTCTATTTTATTCTATCAAAG
This sequence comes from Dreissena rostriformis, assembly GCA_007657795.1. Classification (NCBI taxonomy): domain Eukaryota; kingdom Metazoa; phylum Mollusca; class Bivalvia; order Myida; family Dreissenidae; genus Dreissena; species Dreissena rostriformis. The sequence continues at coordinate 52,915 of VMBQ01004497.1, forward strand.
TTGAACTACATTTTAAGCTATGCATACCACTTTTTTAACTCAATAATGAGGTTGTTGAAATAAATTCTTTTACGCACGGCATTACATCATTAATATGAGATATTGTGTGTAGTCAATGCCTCAATGGAATGATTAATTGTTAGCATGGTAACAAGAAAAGTATACATTGTTAATTACAAGGCAATTAAAATGTCATATATGTTAAATCAATTGTACGGAACGACCTTGCTCACCCCATAAGGCTATGCATATACAAGTTTATATTAAGTTTTAAAAGAATCAGACCATAATTTTCTGAGATAAAGCGCGTCAACTAAACAGTACTTATATAATGTCATATTTTTATTCAAAGGGCAATAACTCCCTCAAACATTATAGTTAACCTAAAAATCTGAGAAATGTGCATGGAAAAAACGTTGGTTTGCATTTTTTAGGCATGGCTTCTATTTATGTTTTTTGGTATCTACATACCCTTTTCTGAAAATCTATAGGGGATGTCACCTTCTCAGGTGCTTGAAATACTTTTAATTAGGTCAAAGGTCAATGGGTACTGTTTTCAGTTATTAAGGAGATGAAATACATCTCATTGTGATTTATAACCAAAATTGAAAGGTTTAAGGCAGTAATATTGTCTGAAAATGAACCTGCTTTGATCTAATTAAAATTGTATCTATTCTAGTGTTCACTTATATAGGTCAAAAGGTCCTTAAGTGCACTTTTATGCCAAAATAAACATGACAATTGGAATTGAAAATCAACAGAATAAAATATTATGTTCAAAAAGTATTTTTTAAACAATCGAATAGTTTTTGCTAATTTTTGTTAATTCTATAAACATATTTGTAAAAATTAAAATGATCCATTCTGTATATAATGCAGTACAACGTACGCTTAAAAATAGACTGAAACTCATTTGTGTATTAAAGTCCGAAGAATAGGCGATTGGCTGTTGCATATTGAAGCCTTTTCCGAGATGCTACCGTGTCTAATGGTGTACGACCACATAAACTATGCCCGTTGGGGTCCTGTATATCAAGCAGGCATAAAAGCATTAGAATATGCAACACCTGAAGTGTTCAAAGAGTTAATTGAAGGTCACTTTGTAGTCAGGCTGAAGGAAAAAGAATTCAACGGAGTAAGCGTCGACCAAGCTACTGAGTGGATAACCAAAATGTGTAAAACAACAGGGGGTATTATTGGAATAACAAGACAGAACCAGGCAAGAAATAGGTTTTGTATTACGTAGTCAGTAAGATCTGAGGTTTCCAATAGTACCATGAATGTGATCAATCAACATGATGATGACAAAGATATTGGAATATTCGAGAATATAGCAGATTGAACTCGTTCGAGAGTTTCTTCAGAGGAAGAGTGCATCAAGAAAATGATGCAGATCTTTGGTTCATATGATATATTCGGAGTGCATGAATCGGAGAACAGACTGTTCTCAATAGCATCTAAGGACGTTGCAACTAATGATATCAGAGATGAATTCTATCCTGTGAAAGTCGAGGTAAAACATTACTCAAGGACTTTGAAGAGAAAAGGCTGAAAGAGCAGAATGTTGAATTTTATGCTCCTATTAAAATGGTACAGTCCAAAACATTTGCATATCTCAATAAGGCGACATTCATTGAAAAGCAGAAAGTGACAAAGAAAGGCTGACAGAAATCTATTGCAGGGACTTTTTCAACGCAGCTAATTAAAGGAGAGCCGTGGAAACAGCATCTGTACTAGAACATGAGCTTTCTGATGTGCCATTATCATTTGCAAAGGCTAGTGGGAAAATGCATGAAACCCAGAAATCAAACATACTCCAAGTGCTTACAAAGGACAATGATATAGTGACGCCTCAAGTTGTTCCGACAACGACTGATGCGACATATGCAATAATTGATGGACACGCGCTAATACAGAGTTAAGGTAAGCCTAAAGACTGTCAAACATTTGGACAATATGCAACTGTTTTTGTAACATCTGTTTTAAGGCATTTCAGCGCAAGCACTACCCGAGTTGATGTGATTTTTGATCGATACTTTGAAAGTTAATATATCAAAGAAGTAACGAGAGTTAAGAGGAAAGGAAAGCGTCGACCTTTTAGGAAGCTAACAACAAGTCCAAACGTTCCTCTTCCGCAAATATGGGAACAATATATCACACACGATGACAATAAAGCAGACTTGGCTGAATTTCAGTCAAACGAATTGCTAAAACAATCAGAAAATCTTCCAGCAGGATCAACTATACATGTAGTTGTAGGAGGTGGATTTCCGGGTGATGTTGATTCAAAGTCGAGTACTTTTGATGCGACAAACCTATGAGTAAATCTTGAGGAGACAGATACGCGGATGATATTGCACTCATGGGACGCTATTGATAGAGGCTTCAAGAGTTAAGAAGTATATTGTAGAGACACTGACGTTCTGCTCTTGTTAATATACCACCTTGGAGCTGACGCCGATGTATATATGATATCTGGAACAGGAAAACAAAGAAAATTTTATCCTGTGCACACAATATCTGAAAAACTAGGTGACAGTGTCAGAAGGAACATTTTGGGGTTTCACGCATTGACGGGATGCGACACCACGTCTGCTCTAAATGGAAGAAGTAAGAAAACCGCCGATGTGAAGAATATCGAACAACCTGATACACTGGAGGGTGTTGGTAGAGATGGTGATGCTGTAGCAGTTTCTCAATGTCTGTGTGTTCTGTATGGCTGCTATTGTTATTTTTTAAAGCCAGGAAGCGTTTGGATTTGTTACCCCCTACAAATGATAGGCTTTAACCTCACATTAAAAGTGCAAATTATCAGACAAAGATATGGCTAAATGCCACAGATAAGGATTTTCAGCCTGATGATCCTCTTGATACTTGCGCATGGAAACTTGAAAAAAATCATTAAAACCGGTATGGATGAGGAAACCAAAGGTCCCTGCAGCATGTGTCCAGTTAGTATCATGTGGCTGTCAAACCAAGTGTAGTACAGCACGATGTAAGTGCAATCGATCTGACCAAGGATGCTTGTTTGAATGCGCATGTGAAGCGAATGGCTGTTTAAACCCTAGATAATTATTGTAAACGTTAAAAGATAAGGAGATACATATACTGCCATAGTAATTCGTGTTTTGGAACAAAACTGTGAATTCATGTAACGTATGTTAAATAAATTATCACACAAGACCGACATTATCTTCAGCATGATGATACAGTAAGTCATAATAGTGCACTGAAGTCAGATGAACATTTGTTTTATTTTCTTAGCGGTACTTCTAGATTTTGAAATATATTACTGAATAGATCACTGTTTTTGGTAAAATAATTTCTGCTTTACATTATTCATATCTATTACAATTACTACTAATTTGGTGAAGTAAAAAAAACTTATCTTGCATGAATTTGACATTACAGAACGTATAGTATTAAGAACTTCATTAGAGTATACTATTTGAGCTTAAATATTTTATTTAAAATAGTATTTATCATAATATGCATATAAATCAATATATATATTTAGACTGTAACGTAGATCACACATGTTTACTTGTGACTATACTTTCATGGTTTAAAGTCTCGCAATTGTATTGATAGGATAATGCAAAAATATTTTTGGTTCTTATTTTTAAAAGTTGTTATATTATAAAACACAATAAGTATTAAAAGTCTAAAAATGAACATTGTTTTCCTTTAATTTGTTTAACGTAATTTACAAAGTTAGGAACATTCACTTAAGATACAACAGAGAAATACTCTTTTCATCGTCAAAGTATCCATCTATCATTGAAAAGTTACTTACAAATATATAATACATGGATCTTTGGTTGGTTTCAACATACATGTACACTGAAATTTACGTTCTATACGGGTTATAAAAGTGACCTTTGACCTATTAATGAAAAGCCCATATCAGTTTAAAAATGAGATAACCCTTCAAGTATCAAATATAAGTCAGTTCAGGAGTAAAATCAGTTCTAGTACCTGATATTTCACAATTTTGGCAATGTTACCTCAATGTTTAAAGCAAAATGCACTAATTGACCTTTTGACCTAATTACAGGGTCGTCAAGCATCCCAGAGGATGACATCCCATCAAGGATTTTTTTTAAATGTATTTGCAATCATTATAACATAAAAGGAATCAATGCCTAAGAAATGCCATCAGATGTCAGATTTCATGAAATTTTAGGCCAACTATTATTGAAGCCGTTATACACGAAAATATACGTTTATACACCGTTTAGGAAATCTGCATATTATGTGTCAACAAATTCGGTTTATAATTTCCTGAGATCTAGTGCAGACAGGGATTACTGGGCGGATGTTAGTAAGGAGTGACACATTGACATCAAACATGATGGATGAAATTATCACTGGGAAATATGCTTTCTTCCCCCGATAATTCAATGGCATAAGATATAAATATAATCTCCTGTTTTGGGAAAAATAAACCACTACGTGTTTCCTAAAATAAAGTCAAGAAAGGACATTTTATAATAAATATATATCAATTTTTTTGACATTACAACGCACCGTTTGTCTTTCAAGAGCGTTTTGCTGGCAAATTAGAAGTACAAGTAATTATCGGCTTTTTACCGATTAATAAGCCGAATATAGTAGTATTATTAACGGTTATTTCTAAGAAAGATAGCCGTCTCTTAGAATAATTGAGTGTTCAAATAAAATGTGCGATTACATTTTTATTTTATATATTCGACGTTTATTAAAGGCCAGTACGTGAAGGTCGTGTCCGATCCCATTGATGAATCATCGACGACCGTGTACTGGTAAAAACGATTTATTTCACCGAAACCTTTGTATACAAAATAGCTAAACAGCTATGCATCCGTTATATCTGCCGCATATGCAAACCCACCAGTTTATGGGTCCATTTGATATCTTATTTATTCATGACTGAATGTTTGGACCATTTAAGGGGCGACTCTGTTTTTGTATTCACATATTGTGGCGATTTTTAGAAGTACGTCATTGAATGTTGTAGACTGAAAAACATATTAAGCACGTTATTGAAGAGCGCCCGTATTTATCAGAATAAAATATAGGAAAGACAAAAGTTTGCCCCATCTGGGCTTAATTTTTTATTTTCTATCCAGATTGTTACAATCATACAGTTAATAATATATAAAAGCGATCCACTTTTAGTCAAAACATATACCGAAAACAACAGTTAGACTCAAAATTATTCAACCGTTTTACCTTAGTAATGCTCATAAACACAAGTTTTTTTTTCAGTATAAGTCTACGTCATTAGTGTTGTTTTGCACTGTTAGGTACTTTTTGCATATGTGACAACAAGTTGGAAATCGTCACATCGACAATCGACAATCTTTGAACAAGTCTCCTTGAATGTGTGGCACTATGAAGTATATTTATTGCGGATGACTTGTATATATACTTAATAGCACAATATTAATATCGTCCACAGTAATGCAATGCACAGTCATTGTCCCTATTGTACGTTTATCTACTGTTCATTTAAAAAAATGATCATATGTACAGTCTTTTCCCTAAAAATATTGTCAATACTGATATACCATTATTCTTTGTAACGACTATAATTATGATTAATGAATAAACGAAATGACATAAATTGTTAAAGATGGGAATAATCAAACTCAAGACACATCATCAGGATACCAATCCGTGTAACATTCGCTATTCCTTTCTATACGGAAAATGACCAATTGCTTATTCATAATCGGGCAATCCATTCAACACAACACTATACAAAATTCGTCTTCAAAATGTAAATTAACAAGCCTATACGTGAATTGAAAATCAATAAGTATTGGTAGTTTGGTACCGGGCGTTTTGCTTGTTCTTCAATAACTTATATATTAACTGTATTATATTTAAGATTAATTTATTTGTTACAATCCCAGAATATCGGTATAATCCCTGACAGAAAAGTGTAAACATTAATTATTATATATAAACGTCACATTGTTTTTCCGTTTTTAATTAAAAAAACTAAACTGGAGAAGGACAGCATTTGACGTCCTCGATCCATGCAGCAAACAAAATGGTGACATTCAGCATCGAATGTTCGATCACATTTGATTGATCACCATTGAGCTTGCACGGCTGTTTACGGGATTAATGCCATAGTTACATAGCGTCATTGTACAACAAATGGTGGTAAGTGTATTAAAACGCGACAGTCGCTAATGAAATCACTGTATATGGTGTTGCTTATAAATGACGTAGTTCACTAATCAGGATTGGAAAAACCATGTAGCCTTTATAATGTTAAGGAGCTAAAAGTTGACGACTGATATATATTAACCACAATAGCTCAACATGACCACTTTGTTCTAACAAGCCTTTTCCCAAAATGCGTTTGGGTATTAACCAAGCATCGTAAACAATCGCACTTTGTCTGGCAGCATTTCCTGCGCTTAACGAAAACGGAAATGGATTCTAAGTCAAGAAGGCGTGTAACACTGATACGGATGAAAAGCATTCTTTGGTATTCTTAAATTGCTGACTTTGCAGGTTATTCGAACAGATGAACTTTGAAACAATACTATGAATATTGTAACACTGATACGGATGAAAAGCATTCTTTGGTATTCTTAAATTGCTGACGTTGCAGGTTATTCGAACTGATGAACTTTGAAACAATACTATGAATATTTTGTTCCGGAATGTGATGTGGCAAACACGACCGATGAGTTGCCAACGATATATTATATGCGATAGAAACATTAATCGCATGGGATGCATAAGTGTTTTTTATCAAATAAGAACATATTTGTTTTTTAGATATCCGTAAAATCTTTTGTTTGTTTAATCTTATTTTAACGTTTTAAGTTGCGATAGTTAGCAAGGAAATAAGGAAAATATAATCATAAAAAGAGCAAACATATCTGTTATGTACAGACATGATAATTTCACTTTTTCAACTAATGGATTACATTATCATAATTGATGCGTTAATGACTGATGTAATATTTTTAAGATAACTGAAATTGATTTTCCTTTCAATTTATACTCTGAAATAGCCTTTGGTCAGGTGGAATGCAATTGTATTTTGTAGCCAACCAAGTACGAAATTTGATTAATACATAAACTCATAATGTATTTCATGTAAAATGAAAGCAGACGGCATGACATTGTTTGCTTTTTGGGAGGTGTGGGGGCTATACAAAACAGCTTACAATGTAAGTATAACAACGTAATTTTTTAACGTATAGTATGGTATTTAAGGTTGTGCTATATTTTATTGATTTTGATAACTATAATGTCAGTCGCACTGAATGCTTGATTAAGTTTTAGTCACAGAAAAACATAGTCAGTCGATTCTGTGACATAATAGTGCAAATATAATTAAACACTTGATATAAACGTAACACTTTTCCGATTTTATATGTATAACTAACAAAATCAAATAACAGCATCATTAGACATCCTCGATAAATAAGAGCATGAATTCCATGCAACAAACAAAATAGGTTAGATTCTATATCATGAGTCCGATCACAATTAATTCATCATCATCTAGTTTGCGGGTCAGTTTTCAGGATTAATAAACAAGCATCAATTTACAATGATGGTCAGTAGTGATATTAATTAAAGGTCATGCGCTAATGGAATTGCTTAAGACAATATCGCTTGATCAAAGTGCGCATGTATTTTACAGACTACGATGATTATGTTGTTGTTTTACCTGTGACACAACTTGTCATCCGGCATTGAGTTTTATATTTCAAATACAAATGTAGTATAAACAACAGTTGCATAAAAAACTATTTTGAATATACGATGTACGTATGTTACGTTCAGAAATTACCAATATCACGCTAAACATGCGCTGCAGTGTGTAAATTACATCCAATGAAGGCCAATGAAGCACAATGTATGCTACTTAAGATGTTATCATAGTATTGGTTCGTATATTGTATGCACCCTGTTTATAATTTATAACTTCATATAAAAAACAAAAGCAATAAATATTGACTCATTTTGTAATTCAATCATCTTGAAAGATATATAGGATCTGACATGAGTTGTCATATCATACCATATTTTATTAAACGAGTTCAGGAATTGTGTACGTAAGCGAGCCTTTGACGAGCCAACTAACGAATTTCCTGGACGAGTTTAATAAAATATGGTATGATATGACAACGAGTGTCAGATCTTTTTTATCACATGCTTTTAAACTAAATAAAATACATCTTAATTGACCAAACAAATGCTGATAGATCTAAAATGTGTTTACTATCGTGACGTCATTTCATGTTGACGACGTCATTTCACCAAAATAAAGCCATGCGATTGGTTAGTTATTGATTCTGTTGCCAATGAAAACGCTTAAAAATGTTGTATTACACATGTGTAATATAAAACAATACGTAATGTCTGTATTACATTGAAAACAAGGTATAGCATGTGATAAATTNTGAGTGTTCAAATAAAATGTGCGATTACATTTTTATTTTATATATTCGACGTTTATTAAAGGCCAGTACGTGAAGGTCGTGTCCGATCCCATTGATGAATCATCGACGACCGTGTACTGGTAAAAACGATTTATTTCACCGAAACCTTTGTATACAAAATAGCTAAACAGCTATGCATCCGTTATATCTGCCGCATATGCAAACCCACCAGTTTATGGGTCCATTTGATATCTTATTTATTCATGACTGAATGTTTGGACCATTTAAGGGGCGACTCTGTTTTTGTATTCACATATTGTGGCGATTTTTAGAAGTACGTCATTGAATGTTGTAGACTGAAAAACATATTAAGCACGTTATTGAAGAGCGCCCGTATTTATCAGAATAAAATATAGGAAAGACAAAAGTTTGCCCCATCTGGGCTTAATTTTGAATTTTCTATCCAGATTGTTACAATCATAAAGTTAATAATATATAAAAGCGATTCACTTTTAGTCAAAACATATACCGAAAACAACAGTCAGACTCAAAATTATTCAACCGTTTTACCTTAGTAATGCTCATAAACACAAGTTTATTTTCAGTATAAGTCTACGTCATAAGTGTTGTTTTGCACCGTAAGGTACTTTTTGCATCTGTTACAACAAGTTGGAAATCGTCGCATCGACAATCGACAATCTTTGAACAAGTCTCCTTGAATGTGTGGCACTATGAAGTATATTTATTGCGGATAACTTGTATATATACTTAATAGCACAATATTAATATCGTCCACAGTAATGCAACGCACAGTCATTGTCCCTATTGTACGTTTATCTACTGTTCATATTAAAAAATGATCATATGTACAGTCTTTTCCCTAAAAATATTGTCAATACTGATATACCATTATTCTTTGTAACGACTATAATTATGATTAATGAATAAACGAAATGACGTAAATTGTTAAAGATGGGAATATTCAAGCTCAAGACACATTATCAGGATAACAATCCGTGTAACATTCGCTATTCTTTTATATACGGAGAATGACCAATTGCTTATTCATAATAGGGCAATCCATTCAACACAACACTATACACAATTTGTCTTCAAAATGTAAATTCACAAGCCTATACGTGAATTAAAAATCAATAAGTATTGGAAGTTTAGTACCGGGCGTTTTGCTTGTACTTCAATAACTAACATATTAACTGTATTATATTTAAGATTAATTTATGTGTAACAATCCCAGAATATCGGTATAATCCCTGACAGAAAAGTGTACACATTAATTATTATATATAAACGTCACATTGTTTTTCCGTTTTTACTTTATAAACTAAACTGGAGAAGGACTCAATCCATGCAGCAAACACAATGGTGAGATTCAGCATCGAATGTTCGATCACATTTGATTGATCACCATTGAGCTTGCACGGCTGTTTACGGGATTAATGCCGTGGTTACAAAGCGTCATTTTACAACAAATGGTGGTACGTGTATTAAAACACGACAGTCGCAAATGAAATCACTGTATATGGTGTTGCTTATAAATGACGTAGTTATTTCACAGACCATGATGTTCTATATGTTTTATTAGTAGGGAGATTTATAGGAATGGAAGCCGTTTGTTCAGCTATGTCAGTAATCTATTGGCCGTTCCATGACATTCTCGGCACTAAGACGTTGTTATTTCGATACGTTTTAGGCAGCTGTACAAGTACTTTCAATGTTCTACTTTTTCTCAAAATCTTGTGAATTCGAAGAACAAAGTCGTTGGTGTTTTAACTACCATTGTTTATGTGTGTCTTTCTCATGGCAAAAAATGAATCCATTGTTTGTTAAAATATTACGCTGTTAACGAACACTCATATGCACATGATTTAAATTTCATGTATCTAAATGCTTAAAAACAAGGAAGCTTGGCATGTCAGAAGTATAAAGGCAACACATCCACAATAGTGTGCTAAAGTCATTGATCATGAGCTATTTCAGCCAAATGCATATTGACCTTTAGTACGAAAGATTGGTTTTATTAAATAAGAACAGTGATCGTTATGGGAGAAATAAACAGGCTTTTAATACAAAAATATATAACTTGATCACAGAGATGGTTCAGTTTTGTAGAGAAAACAAATGTATGGACTTAGAGAACCACGATAAATATATTGGGATTTTCCAATAATCTTATCAAATGTACAAGTTCACAACGCGATATAGAGCGGATATATATATATAATATATATATATTGGCTGTCAATCAGGGGTTCGTCGAATGTTGTAGATAATCGGAACGTTTAATTATTATGTTCGTACTCTCAAGAAGACGGAAAAGTCAATGTTCATAGGCTGCCATAAGTATAGGGGAATACTCTAAAGTAAAATAACATGATACACTTTCGCATATAGAAACGTATGAATATGTATTTTGCATTGGCATTAATTGTTCAAACTCCGCTAAAGATAACTAAATATTGTAATTTTGTTTAATAGATGTTATCAGTATTTTAGATTATTTCAAATATTATAATTGTTTTTGCAAATATATCATTTTACATTTGTTTGAAAAAGTGTAAACATATCCCTTTACTAAAAATACAGAAACTTATCGCTCCGCTTTTGTCTGTATCCGAGGCTGTTATAAAGTCGATCAAATACCTGATTGACAAGTACTGTTAAATTAGGCCGTGTCGAAATAAAACACATCCTTTACTTAGAAAATTTCTTCTATAATGTACAATATTTGCTGACGGTAAATATCGTGCATACATGTCAAACATTTGCAACAGTGGAGGCTTGGTATATGTTGTTAATTGTAAACAATTGCAAACAAAGGAATTGATGTTTTGTTTATATATTTTGATATTTCCCTTTACACTCTTATTTATTAATGGATTAACATCATATTTTAGAGCCCTTTAAAGTTCTCAACTGTTGTCATCGTTATAGAAGATACATTCATGGTTAGCAAAGTCATAGAACTAACAAATCTGTAACACAACATGCTGCAAACATATGCTGAGCAATTGCGACATCGAAATATGTGGCCTCCTAGACTTCATAGACTTCCAATACATCTGTTTTTGTTTTCACTGGACATCGAATATTGCTTAAATGAAACCATTTAGTATTTGGTCCGATCATAGTATGTTTTTTCCCTGCTTGATCATGGTTGCTTTGTCAGTATGCATATTATGCCAACGATGTTGCGTTTGATTTCTTATTTGTGAATATTGGTTTCTTTTGGATGATATTGACTCGATATCGGAACATTTCATTCCATCCATGGCAATTCCTGCAAAACGATTTCTTTAATGTACGTACATCTATTTATACATTTACCAATGATAATAGATTGAGCTTTTAGGTATAATTACGTCAATGATGGATATACCATTCTTCTTTGATCACTTGGATTAAATTTATGAATTAACAAATTGACGTCATTTGCCGAATACAACATGTACATGAATAATCAAACTTTAAAACAAAATCAGTAGAATTACTCTTGTCGTATTCGCTAGTTCACTAATCAGGATTGGAAGAACCATGTAGCCTTTATACGGTTAAGGTGCTAAAAGTTGACGACTGATATATATTAACCACAATAGCTCAACATGACCACTTTGTACTAACAAGCCTTTTCCCAAAATGCGTTTGGGTATGAACCAAGCATCGTAAACAATCGCACTTTGTCTGGCAGCATTTCCTGCCCTTAACGTAAACGGAAATGGATTCTAAGTCAAGAAGGCGTGTAACGCTGGTACGGATGAAAAGCATTCTTTGGTATTCGTTGATTGCTGACTTTGCAGGTTATTTGAACTGATGAACTTTGAAACAATACTATGCATATTTTGTTCCGGAATGTGATGTGGTAAACACGACCGATGAGTTGCCAACGATATATTATATGCGATAATAACATTAATCGCATGGGATGCATTAGTGTTTTTTTTTATCAAATAAGAACATATTCGTTTTTCAGATATCCGTAAAACTTTTGTTTGTTAAATCTTATTTTAACGTTTTAAGTTGCAATAGTTAGCAAGGAAATAAGGAAAGTATAATCATAAAAAGAGCAAACATATCTGTTATGTACAGACATGATAATTTCACTTTTTCAACTAATGAATTACATTATCATAATTGATGCGTTAATGACTGATGTAATATTTTCAAGAAAACTAAAATTGATTTTCCTTTCAATTTATACTCTGAAATAGCCTTTGGTCAGGTGGAATGCAATTGTATTTTGAAGCCAACCAAGTACAAAATTTGATTTATAATACATAAACTCATAAAGTATTTCATTTAAAATGAAAGCAGACGGCATGACATTGTTTGCTTTTTGGGAGGTGTGGTGGCTATACAAAACAACTTACAATGTGAGTATAACAATGTAATTTGTTAACGTATAGTATGGTATTTAAGGTTGTGCTATATTTTATTGATTTTGATAACTATAATGTCAGTCGCACTGAATGCTTGATTAAGTTTTAGTCACAGAAAAACATAGTCAGTCGATTCTGTGACATAATAGTGCAAATATAATTAAACACTTGATATAAACGTCAAACTTTTCCGATTTAATATGTATAACTAACAAAATAAAATAACAGCATCATTGGACATCCTCGATAAATAAGAGCATGAATTCCATGCAACAAACAAAATAGGTTAGATTCTATATCATGAGTCCGATCACAATTGATTCATCATCATCTAGTTTGCGGGTCAGTTTTCAGGATCAATAAACAAACATTGATTTACAGTGGTGGTCAGTAGTGATATTAATTAAAAGTCATTCGCTAATGGAATTGCTTAAGACAATATCGCTTGATCAAAGTGCGCATGTATTTTACAGACTACGATGATTATGTTGTTGTTTTACCTGTGACACAACTTGTCATCCGGCATTGAGTTTTATATTTCAAATACACATGTAATATAAACAACAGTTGCATAAAAAACTATTTTGAATATACGATGTACGTATGTTACGTTCAGAAATTACCAATATCACGCTAACCATGCGCTGCATTGTGTGAATTACATCCAATGAAGGCCAATGAAGCAAAATGTATGCTACTTAAGATGTTATCATAGTATTGGTTCGTATATTGTATGCACCCTGTTTATAATTAATAACTTCATATAAAAAACAAAAGCTGTAAATATTGACTCATTTTGTAATTCAATCATCTTGAAAGATATATAGGATCTGACATGAGTTGTCATATCATACCATATTTTATTAAACGAGTTCAGGAATTGTGTTAGTAAGCGAGCCTTTGGCGAGCCTACTAACGAATTTCCTGGGCGAGTTTAATAAAATATGGTATGATATGACAACGAATGTCAGATCTTAATTGACCAAACAAATGCTGATAGATCTAAAATTTGTTTACTATCGTGACGACATTTCATGTTGACGACGTCATTTCACCAAAATAAAGCCATGCGATTGGTTAGTTATTGATTCTGTTGCCAATGAAAACGCTTAAAAATGTTGTATTACACATGTGTAATATAAAACAAATACGTAATGTATGTATTACATTGAACACAAGGTATAGCATGTGATAAATAACTTTATTGCTCTCTTTTTGTCAATAAACTTGATGTTAAATTGTTAAAAAGGTTCTATTGTACATGTATCAAGTTTGAAACGTTTACATGTTTTGGAATAACTTAATCGCCACTACGATCATTAATAAAGAAGCTTACTTTGCAATAGTAATTTTTATCATCCGCCACTATTTGTAAAGGATTGAACGACAAAAACAAACACTATGTCTTGTCGTTTTAGGAAACAAAAACATGCTGAGTCATAATTGCATTGACATTAACATGGAAGCACTGATTGGCGGTTAAAACGTTGTGTAGAACTAAATTAGGACACAGAACCAGTGCGATGTTAACGAAGCTTGACCTTTAAAGATGACCTAAATCAGGATTTCGAAATAAGAATAAAGTAAACCGTTTTACCTACGACATTCAGTTGTATGATGAAATATACCATACACCAATTCAAGATAATTATTTAACATCGAACACTAAATTAAATAAATATACACATATCAACAGCCTCGTTGTGAGATATGTGATTATATTATTATGATCAACACTAACTATATTTCATTGTAGCAATAACACCATAAAATATATAACGTGTAACGACAGTGTTGTTGACTCAACAAATATTGCAGACAGAAATGAAATATTCAAACTAGCGTCTCACGCTTACCTTATTGAACACTATAAAATTACTGTTAACACATGTTCGCTTTCTAATAATTCTGGAGGGAGATTTTCAGGAATGGAAACCGTGAGTTCAGCGATACCAATGACCTATTAGCCGCTCAGTTGAGTTCTAGATAATTGGTTCAATGTCAACAACTTCTTAGAATTATGCTAACAAAAGCCTTGTCAAAACAACAACATGGCAAACAGATATGCGTTTATTACATATTTCAACGACCGCCTCGCGCTTCCCCAGTGTACAATAGAAACTTAGTTGTAACGCATGTTTATTTTCTATTAATTCTAGACGCAGAATTCCAGGAATAGGATCCGTGTATTAAGCAATGTCGATGATGTTTAACCTCCACATGGAGTTCTATTCAATCGTTTAAACATTAACAACTTATCACAATTATATGTTACCGAACACGTGCCTTGTTAACTAAACAAGTGAAGACACATGTGTGTTTTCGGAAATATTCAAACGAACGGCAGGCGCTTATCATAGTGTAAACAAGAATATTAGTTTGAGCACATGTTCCATTTCTAGTAATTATAGAGAGAGATTTCCAGGAATGAAAACCGTATGTTCAGCAATACCAATGACCTTTTAGCCGTATTGTGGACTTCGAGATAATGGGTTTAATGTCAACAAGTTCCCATATCACACTTGTTAAATCCGTTGTATAACCAATGTACATATGTGTACGTATAACGGCTGACTCCAATCTTCTTTTAATGTCAACAATAAACGGTTCATTCATAAAGAAGAAATTTAAGGACCAAGTATTAAAATCCGCGAAAAAATAGGGCCTTTGACAATTCAGTAGTATTTCAGAGGAATACAACAGGTGTGTTATAGAAATAAATCATGAGTGTTATATTCTGGCCAAATCTCTTTGCAATGCAGTACAAAACATTGGTGAATCGATGAAAATTACGTGTTTTAAAAATAAAGATAACATATCATTAAACGCAAATAATTAACAAAGCCAAAGGAACTGCACAGTTCTGTTGAAATACCAAAACATTTTTTTTTCATAATCGAGAGCGTTAAAGCACCAAGATTATTTATTGCATGCGATAGCTTTCTAGAAACTGTCGAAATTGCTTACACAATAAGAATGTAATAGCATAACCACGAACGCGAAAAGAATTACTGGCGCTACGATTCATGCCATTTAAAACGATTGTATAATAAATAGAACACTTCGTATTTGCTTTAGTATGGATGAACATGAAATATAATTTATACACAATGTGAAACTCCAGTTGCATTAGCAGGAGAGCATTCTTATGCTTTCTTCGAGGTCTTTCATTTCAGACAAGTGACCACGATTAATGCAAAGACAACTTTCACTAAATCTTTTTGTTTGACTTACGTGCTGCATACTAACATAAACAAAGTGGAACACCAGTTACATTAGCAGATGTTCATTATTAGCATAACTCCAGTTAACACAACTGACCAAATGTCATACAATAACACATCTGGCAAAAGTACATTACAAGCAAAACCACCAATTAATATAACTGTAGACACCGCCTTGGAACGATTAAACCGGTTAATGGGCGCAAAACCTAACATTAAGCCCTGAGATTATCTAGTGGCACCTCAACAAACATGACAACATATACAACATGACATAAATCTGGGATCATCGCATAGGAGTGGTCAATGCAAAAACACATTGGGCGTGTTCAACCGGTTTAAGGGAGCCCAAGTGTCACAGCTGGCTCAGAAGGATTCAAAAAACATTGAAGCGTAAATAAATATTTACCTCTCAGGATCACAATTTCAATTAAAGAATATTTGCAAATTGCCAGTCAATCAGAAGTGCTGTGGTCCGTCTTATGCTCTAGAAAATCGGAAAATGTATTCATTATGTTCGTATAATCAAGAAGCAAGCCAATACCATGTGCTTAGGCTTCCATAATAAGGGAAAATGTAGCATAGTTGTTAATTAAATGACATGATCTCATTGTTATTAATAAAATTTGCATTTGTGGAGTCGAACATAAATGTGACTACCCCAATGCGAATAACTTTCAAATCGGTGCCAAACCTTCGTTCTGATAACCGGTTGCCTTATTAGCTCTTTATGGATAGCGGAGGCCATCTTACCACATAGATGATATGATAAAATATCCCCAAAACAGTCTAAAAACATATTTAGTTATATATATTTGCTAAATGTAGCCATCAGTTATTACTGATAAAAATGTAGCGATCACGTAGATCATTTGTCACATGTAAATGCATTTAATATCAATGCAAATTACTGTTTTTTTTTCTGTCTAAACGAACTAACTAGTCTTTCAATACACCTAATAATGATTGTGAAAATGACAATGAAGGCCGCGGTATAAGAATTAGCATTGCTACTTCAGGCATTGATTTAGATACCCCAAACTTAGGGGGGTATAGTTGAATCGCCACGGACGCCTGTCTGTCTGTCTGTCTGAGGAGATAATGCATGCACAAAGAAAGCTGTATACAGCCATTGCAGTTATGTTTTAAGAAATCAATTACTGGATAAATGTAGTGTGTATCGCATAATCCAGGAAAACAATGTTTATGTATAGGAAACGCCGGGATACCTATAATAATGTATACCATACCCCTTGACCGTAATAATGAGGTCACCTTGCCATAGAAAACAGTCATTATATGTCTACTGAAGCGTATATAGTATTGGAGTTTAAGGATGATGAGTTTTGTCCTCATATCGCCTTTCGTGAGTTTGATTTTGTTTATGAACACGTCGCTTAAATGTTGAGACAATTCGTGAGAAGATGAATACGAAGGAATAATACAACTTTAAATAGTGCATTCTCATTTCGGTTGACTGCAAATACAATAATACAGTCATTCTTAGGCAATACGATGATTTGTAGACGGAAATGAAGTTTTATATGATGTTTTGTTCCCAGTTTTTTATGTATTAAAACTGTAGTTTAAATAGTGTGGCCCACAATGAAACGTTTAAAGGTTGGGTTGCACTATGTTATAAAGGAATAATATAGATATGACATCTAGTGAATTATTTTTAAGAGTAAATAGAAACGACAAATTGTTTTAGTCTCGACATATTAAACTGTGTCGTGTATCCTTCGCAGTTCGTTCCTATATTTTTTACGACAGAAATTTGACACTTAGTAATTCAAAAGGCCTCGCAGAAAATGAATATACAAGTCCATGTTCGACTCAGACTGTTGCGAACAGATTAAAAAATAAAAAACAATAACACTATTTCAGAATTAAACCGATGTCAGCATAACGCGTTGTAGTGTTTTTCTGTAAGATATTCATAAGAAGCGAAGTTCTATTTTTTATATTGAAGAGCTGATGCATTAAGAAGATATAAAACTTATTCGTATCACTTTCAGCTATTATTAAAACATCTTTAATAAGTGTTTCCTTCAAACAATGAACCGTTACAAAACCAATAATTGTGTAACGTGTTGCATTATCTATTGGACCCCTTTGATGTTATATCGCATGTTGTTCTTTCCTTCTTGATTTCGTCACACGACCTTTAGTATCCCGATAATATCGAATACTGGTCATTCTGCTAATGGTTTGACGTTTATAATGGCTATAAGTATAATTGTACAATTTTGCATTTATACACAAAATGTCTGCAGAATGTCTAGATGTCTCTACATGACGATTGTGATACTGTATGATACCTTATTGCGTCAAATATCTGCAGACATTGCGCGTTTTCGCGGTCACTCGATTTGTTTTATTGACCCAGTGATTGCTTTCACCACACTTTTCACAACTCTAGCATTATTGTTGTCATCAATTTTTGTTTCAATGCCAGGCTTGTATCCAAAGATGAAGCTTTTCAGAGCGTCTATTTTGTTATCAATCTGATTAGATTCGCTACGTTTTCTCAGAGAATTGAACATACCTACTGATATAGAGCCCCAGGAAATTTTTGTAAGAAGCGCTAATTTATAGAATGAGAAATCTCTAATTAAGTCAGTTTTAGAGTATTACTATTCTTTTTTCTACGAGTTCTTGAACACTAAACGAGCCACATAGGAACATGCATTTTTTGTTTAAATATCATTTAGAGATGTAAGAAAAGCAACAACCTTTACAACATATACAACTATTTTAAATGGGAACCGATTGATGTTAATTAAACACCAATTAGAATTGAAAAATAACTCATAAAACAACATTCGTAAAAATGCGCCTTGCATGCATTATGCATCTCACAACGTTACATTGTCCTACACATTTGCTATAAAAACATGGCAATTCATGTTTGAAAATAACAACAGTAATCTGTTTCTAAATATTGAAGGACCAATTATGTTTTTATTTATTGTTTGCTTTGTATTTGAATTAGCTCCATGTATGCTTTTATCAGCTCCATGTATGCTATCAGAATAATCTGAAAGTCATTCTTGTCAAGGATAGGGACATTGGTTGTCATTTTGACTTGATGGGTGGCATATCGATCCATTGTATTTCCCGGTGAAAATGTTTGTTGACTAAAGCTGAAGTTAAAATCATTGACTTGTACGATAAATATGATGACAGTTACACGGATTTGTTTATTTTACAATTCGGGTGAGATAATGTATATGTGTTTTGCTTGTTAAAGTGAATCAAGAATGACATAGAGCGACATGACGTTATTTGATGTTCAAGCCATGACAGTGTCGGCTTAATGTGAAAACAAACTGCTATTAATGTGGTTTCTAATATGTAATGCGTTTACACGAATAAAATAAGTTGATCACATAATTTGCAAAAGTGTTTTTAGAATAATACAGTTAAGGCAAAGCATTTCTTAAACATGCGGACGAACGGAACATTTGTCCGGCGCTGTCTTGTTTTGTAAGTTGTCATGACGACCCGACATACCACTGGATTCAAGGGTAGGAATCTCACTTTTATGGCGGAATATTTCCCATGTCCGGAAGCTGGGCCGGAGGTCAGGGATGTTTGCCTGCGGTACAAAGGCGCTGGAGGATGTGAACAAGCGAACCGACATCTTAACAGACTATATGCTGAACATGGATTATAACGACAGCCAGGTATGTGCGTGTTGGACCATGCTTTGTCATCTAGCATATTTATCAAGAATGTATATATTAAATATATAGTACATTTACTTGTCCATGCAACCAACGGGCGTATAAAGGGCAGGTCAACACATACAACATTCCACATACACTATATTATATCTAATGATGTAACGATGTCAACTTCTGAAGCAACCCATACATTGTTCTATTTCAAACGTTTACAAAATAGTTAAACTCTCTGATAATTATATATTGTACATTTGAGTTTCACGGTTCAATATATAATACTTGTAATGAAACGGCCCGGTGCTCAAAACTGTTGAACGAGGTGATTATTTTACGTCTTGACGACCCTTGATATTGTTCATGGTAATGTTTAATGTTTAAAACCATTTATGTTTGTGTTCGGTGTATCGACGCTTTTCAAATGTCCTCTGGAAAAGTAACGAATTAAATATGTTGATTGTCACAAGCGCTGGAGAAAACATTCATTTCCCAATGACGGTATAACGCTACATCACTAAAACAAAGTTCACTATATATTATATGAATTTAAGAAAACATTTTTTAACGATTTTTCTGACAGTATGGTCTTTGACTGACATTTCTCATTACGTCAGTTTGGTGAATTGACGTCGTAAGTAAGAACTGACGTCACGTTAATAACTTAATTAACATTTTCTAAGACTGATCAACTTGTTTTCAAAAAATGTTTAGTTTGTGTATGTGAAATGAAAACATCACAATCAAATCATAGTTTAACAAGCATTACATTGGTTAGTATTGCATACCATTGTGGTATCAATGCAAATCATTGGTGGTTTCAATCGGTTGAAAGGTATGCTAAACGTCACTCTAAGCCCAGTATGATCCTTAACACACTCGGTTAAGTACAATTTATCCTCGTTGCATCGTAATATTTTTTTTACATAATACTATATATTTGATTTAATTGAAATGTAAATAACACATTGGTAATTAATCACCGGAGCAACAGAAGTACAACGTACTGAGGCAAGATGACGTATCATGTGTAATTTCTAATCAGTTATACGATATACACTATTTGGTATGCGTATGTAATACGTCTATATAATGATGTCGTAAATGTTAATGCAAAATTACTCTTCAATGCATCTTTGTTTTAGAATTCAAAATGATTACCTGACGTTAACTTTAATATACCACACACTGATCCTCATTAAGGCTGTTCAAATACAAAACATCTATATGATCGGACTGTCGTGTGGTCCATATACAGTGTGCATAAGCTTCATCACATGAAGAGATTAAAGAGGACATTAAGAAGCATTACCTCCTCCAATATCCGGTAAAGCGTAGTAATGCCTTCAAGGTGACAATCTGTTTATACAATGTATTCATGATGCTACGACCCACATACTTTCGCTAGAGAAAGAAAACATTTTAGAACAAACAAAAACAAAGACAACTTAACGGTGCATAATTGCTTATGAGTAGGTGTAACTTGATGTAGATGAGGTGCTTCATCGCCATGACCTGTGTGAGAATCCAGAGTGTACAAAAGCAATCGTAACTTATTAACGTATTATGTATTATATAACCTATAATCGGAAACTTGTATTAATTCTGAAATATCCAGATATTTCGCAGTAAAATAGTGTATGGCTGTTTNTGTAGGCTACGACCCACATACTTTCGCTAGAGAAAGAAAACATTTTAGAAGAAACAAAAAAACGACAACTTAACGGTGCATAATTGCTTATTAGTAGGTGTAACTTGATGTAGATGAGGTGCTTCATCGCATTGACCTGTGTGAGAATCCAGAGTGTACAAAAGCAATCTTAACTTATTAACGTATAATGTATTATATAACCTATAATCGCAAACTTGTATTTATTCTGAAATATCCAGATATTTCGTAGTAAAATGGTGTATTGCTGTTTTCTCTTTGTATTAATTAAGATAAATTTAGAAACAAATTTGCTTGGATGTCACGTGCGCTTGTAATTACACAGACTAAACATAAAAAAACAGTGTTCCATGAAATGGTGTTCATTAAAAAATTGTTTCGGTCTTACTTTATTTTTTGTCAATAATCATATCGTTTAACGTGTTGGACATAACAATATGGATGTGTTCTTATTTTTGAAAGTTAAATAATTCGTTGGGGTGAATATTTGTCCTCGTCTAATATAACATACATATTTCCTAGAAGTGAAGCAATACCTATTGCCATAGTAATATTTTAGAAGATGCAATGCAAGCTTCTATGTGCTGTTATTTAAAAGACATATTATACTAATTGTCATGATAGTTATTGGTGTTAGACCATTAATGAAAGCAAAACTCTGTTACCGGATAATGAAAGCCAACTTCGGTTACTCGAACGATAATGGAAGTGGAACTCGAATAATCAACCGTTTATGAAGGCGGAACTCGGTTACTGCAAGTATAAGTACTATTTTGCATTGATGAGTTTAAACGTTTTAATTTATTGACGCATTACCTTTTTTAGCATTTCGTACATCAATAATTGTCTCATATATGTAAGCGCGTACTTTATCCATAATGCAATAAAATACTGCAATTTAGTATAAATAAATAAGATATGGAAATAAACAGTATCACATTATGGGACAAATAATAGTGCAACAGGCATGGTCGGGAAAACTATCTAAAATTAAGCGAATGATAAATGACGGCGACATTGTTTTTTAAATCAGTGTCGTTTATGTTTTATACCCCAGTCAAGCTTTCTTCTGACTATTTTCAAGTATAAAGTATTGAACAAGTATATACGCGAGTTTAACCCCTACCTAGTATGTATTGCTTTATACGATGCAACATTGCGTGGTACATTAAATCCCGTAATATTAATTGATGTTAGATAACAAATACATGTCATGTTGTATCTATAATGTTCCACAAAGAGCAATTTTCTCTAAAACGAGTAGAAGCCATACACTGTTTGAACAATATCATCACTTTCACAAACAAAATGATATTCCATCCGCATTAACATAAGATACTCGGAATACGCGCCCATTGGGATTTATTCTAGGTAAGGTTTGATATTCGACATTTCTTTAAAGCCCATGTATGGACTGTATTGGATATGCATTTTGTCACTTAATGCCTCAAATAATGCCTTAAATAAAAAAAGCTTTGGGAAGTACAATCATGTACTGTCTTAACAGAAACTAGCCAATAACTTTCAAAACACAGCAAAATACGGAATAGGAATTTTTCAACAACAGCAACATAATCAGAAGATTTTTTTTTCATCCGTAAATCTTTATTTAAGACACATGACTAATTGCCTATTCAATGCCGGAGATAAATACAACAAAACGCTAAACATAGACATTATGAAAGCTTGCGTCGCTGCCTTGTCACAGTCAAGTCATCTAAATGTGTAAGATATATATCGTATAATAAGGATCAACTCATTGGAACGGCAAGTGTAAATTATTTGGTAAAACAGATGTTTGGTCGACTTGACCTCATACTTGATACAATGTAAAGCATAATTAATGTCCATTAAAATAAATGTTAACAAATGTTAATTATATAACATAGAAATTCACATCAAATACGACTTGAGATCGCTTTATACGTAAGCCTTGTTGCAAGTCGGATGTCAAAGAATAAAGCACGATTCAATATATAGTTCTATGCAAACCACGGTATTTCTAGGTCACAATGGCTCGCAGTAAATAAGTATTCGTTTTATCGGATGTCTCTGTTATACGATTTGTCATGGTTGAATTTAGTTGCCATGGTTACTTATTTGAAATTTATTCAGCATGTTCTTTCATCAGTCTGGGGAGGAAATGGAAAATTCGTATCAAATCAGAAAAGAACCTCACATGTGTTTCTGTATTGTTCAAGAAAAAGTATACTTTTGTGATGAAAAAAATGACTGCAATATAAGTACACCTGTGTCGACATGCACTCGACCGGTGTACTTAAGGTCGATTAAATCAAAGGCTTTTAGAGACACTTTCAAGTCCGGTTCGAGGGTGTTACCAGTCATTAGAGTCTAAAACAAAGATCTTAATAACTCTGTTTTAATTACATTTACCAGCGTAAACAGTTTCCACATCTTTGAATTCGCTTTAAATAAAAAATAATGCGATAATTAAATGTGTTATTACGTTAAATAGGTGTTTTAAATCATCAACATTACCTATTGTATTTGTTAGATCTTCCATGGACTTCTACAATACGAATATAAACGTCCTTCCTTCATGCGAGTATTTTTAATGATGGAGGAGTAGGCATGGTACCTGGAACAAACTTTTATTTTACGTTTAAATGCCATTAATATAAGTATTTTAATGTTTAATGATGTGCCGCAACTGCTTTCATATACAAAAGAGGTCTTAGTGACACTAACACTAACATTTAACATGGAAATAATTCCTTTGTAATGAAATCTTAATTTGACCTATTGTAAATTTAATATTCGCAAGAAAATAAAATTGTATTAATTATAATTGATGCTTACAGTAATTTTTTATCCTCGGGAAAATTGTAAATTAGATTGTTAATATAATTTATGTTTAACTATCGTTTCTGGAGCGGTATAATCTAAATTTGCTTGTAACAGCCGAGGCAAATACTCTGTTGATGCATACAATATTGCTATACTTTGCAGGGCTAAATTCTTTTTATTACTTTCTACACCATACATTACACTTTTTCAACGATGCTATGTTCTTTTCTTAGTATTTAATATTAACGTTTAACTTTATGTTGAACTTAACATAACACGGTTAATGATGTGTTCGGAATAAATACGTAAAGCACTTCATAATTAATTAATTGTCGGTGTTTAAGCGTTTTGCATCATTTAGTAACTGGGTATTGGTAAACAAGACTGCGCTCTATTTCAACCGAACCTAGACAATACGTTTACTTAATATACTCTAAGTACAATGTTATGTTGAGTAAGTAGGTCAAAATGTTTAATCACCACATCCAGGTGTGCTGTCTTATAAGTTATAAGACAGACCATTTTTAATATGCGTATGTAATATTTCATTTAATGCTGTCGTAACTGTTATAACAAAGTAACTCTTCATCAGTATCTTCAAAAACATCTTTGTTATTAAATCAAAAATGAGTATTAGCCTTGAAATGAAACGATCCCCATTCAGGCTTTTCAAATAATACAAATCCAAAAGGAGCAGTATACCCTGTACAATATTCCACATACCGTGTGCAAAGGTTTTACCACAGGAAGAGATTTAAGAGGACTTCAAGAAGCATTACGTCCTCAAATATGCGGTAAACCTCTTACCGTAATGCATTCAAGCTGACAATCTGTTTATCCTATGTATTAATGGAGCCTCCGACCCACATACTTTCGATATATAAATTAAATTTTAGAATATTAATAACAACGGTAATTTAATGCTGCGCGAGTTGCTTACGAGTGGGTGTAATTCCGTGTATATGATGCAATTTCGAGGCAGTGTGATAACATAAAGTGAGGACCCAGACTCCCAGAGTGTCACAGCAGTCGTTACTCATTTACCTACTAGACACGAACCTTGGACGAATTTGGTTTATAGTTGCAATATTCAGCTAGTAAATTGTTACTGAATAAAGTAACATAAGTGTGGTCTCGTTTTGTTTCGGAAACTCTAGCCGACTTAAATCGCACCTGTCCGGTACGTTGACCAACAACCAAACTCATATACACCGGGTGTGTTAATTGAACTCGGATGGTAACAGTTCTTCAACATGGTCAACATGAACAATGTCTCGCCTAAATGTCATACCCGCTTTCACTTGCCTGGACTAAACATAAAAACATGTTTCGTGCTATGTATTTGAAATGCTGTTCTTTAAAATAACAGAGCCCCGTATGTTCGTTATCGGATGTTAAATAATTCGGTCGAGCGAATGCTGTGTCCTCGTCTGTTTCTACACCCTTTCGTGGGAAGTCTCCTGAAAGTAAAGCCATATATGTTTCCATTGTAATTTATCAGATAATTAAGTTTAAGGTGTCTTCTGTTTTGGTTTGTTTCTTGTTGTTGTTTGTCAGCTATTTTTGTCATATTTAGCCATTGCTGTAAGACTGTTAATGAAAGCGAAACTCGGTTAATCAACCGGTCGTAAAAAGCGGAACAAGGTTACACGAAATGTGTTATTTATATCATTCTATTTGAAACTACTGGAAAGTTTCAAGATGCAGTGACCATATTGCCATATCATTTAATTTGGCAGCTTTATGTTTTGGGATCTGTGGTTAATGCGTTCATACTATTAAGAATTATTAAAATATTTTCATTGATTGACACATTACCTTTTTAGTATTTGGATACATTTTATTATTGCCTCATCGTTTACAGATGATGGCATATTTTGCAGTTCGTTATTAAATATCTTTATTTGAGGAATAAAAACATCGTGATTTAAGAACGCCAGTAGATGTCAGGCATCTTAAACAGTCGCACTTTGCCATCCATCATTTCCGGTCATTAACGACACCGGAAACGATTCTTAGTTATGAAGGCGTGTGATCATGATACTGATTGAAACCAGTCTTGGGTATTTGCGAATTGGATTGAGTACTTTTCAGTGTCTTTGTTTTTTTAAACTGATGTACTTTTACACTTTTTGTGTAACGGAATGTGTGGCGGAAAACAAGCTCGTTGATTTTCACTCGATATGTTATTTCATTAATTACCTTGAATCAATTAGTTGATTTGTTATTGTTATGATGAAATAACTTTAATTAATAAAATGCTATAGCGGTATTTCGTTTGCACTATACAGGGGCAATCAATTAATACCGATTAGAAGTACACAAGCATGTATCAACAAAAAAATGCATCCAGTTATCCATGTATATAAATAAACTAGTAGAAGGTCTGGCTGTATACATCTACTTTTTTCAAATCCTCCTCGGTTGAAGTTGCAATAGTTTGCAAGGAAATAAGGTCAGTGAATTATACATCAAAAACACCTTTATAAATGCTAATTTCATGTTTTCGTCCAATAAATTACATTATTACAATTGCGTTAATGGCTTATATAATTTTGTCAAGAAAAGTGAAATTTGATTTTTTCATTTCAATTGATATTTAATTGTTGGTACCGTGGATGATGGAATGCAATTGTGGTTGGAAACCACCCAAGAAAGAAATTCAATTGAATTTTAAAATAGGTTCTTATTGCACGTGAACTGAAGTGCACAGAAATGGATGACTTGTTTGGTCATATACACAAAAAAACTACAGTAGATCAATGTAATTTTTTAAGCATATAGCATGTTGTTAAAGGGACATTTTCACGTTTTGTTAAATTGATAAAATTGAAAAAAAAAACAATTTTTCAGATTATCAAAATTTTGTTGTAGTTGTGATATTTGTGAGGAAACAGTGATAATGAACATGTACCATGCTCTTAAATATCCATTATATGCATCTTTTGACGATTTCAAAACCTGAAAATTATAAAGCGTTGCAACGCGAAATGCTTGAATAATTTGGAGAGTTGTGTTGTTATCGTTATATTTTGTGACACTTCGAGGATTGTGTATATAAAGTATAAAATACACCCTCACTGTATATGCATGGATGGCCGAATGGTTATACGTTTACTCAAGGGGTCAGTAGTTCGAGTCTATTTGCTGATTACTTGTTAGTTTTTTTATTTAATTGTATTCATGTATTTTACTGGACCCTTTCAGTTCCAATGTTAATGTATCGTCACAAACCCAAATAATCGGTGTAATCACTGACGGAGTAATGCACACATTTAATACATATTATATATAAACGTCACATTGTTTACCCCTATACTATAAACTAAAACAATCAGATACTTGGAGTGGGACATAATTTGATTTATTCGATCGATGCAACAAAAACAGTAGGTGAGATTCAGCATCGTGTTTTCGGTCACATTTGATAACCATTGAATTTGAGCTTGCTTTATCAGTATGCATAGTTTGCCTACGATGTCACGTTCGATTTCTTATTTGTGAAAATGTGTCAATTTAACATGATATTGACTCGATATCAGAACAGTGTATTGCATCAACGGCAGTTCCATGCACACCGATGTCAATAATGTATATAAATCTATTATACACGTATAACAATGAGAATTGATTGAGCTTTTACGGAAACGTAAATAATGGATTTATCAATCTTCTTGAATCACTTGATTTATGTTTCTGAATTAACGAATAATCCAACTATTATGAGAAATTTTGTGTCGCGTTCGCTTATCAAGATTGGATGCCAAATCTAGTCTCTAGCGAGCTTACAATTGACGGACCGTAGGTGACCACAAAAGGTCAACATGACCTTTGTCTAAAATGCGTTTGGTTATTAACCAGGCTTCGTAAACAGTCGCACTTTATTTCCTGTCCTTAGCGCAAACGGAAATGGATTCTACGTCAGAGTGGCGTTTAACCATGATACGAATTGGAACCAGTCTTGGGTATGAAATGGTTGGCTTGATTGCTGTGCAAGTTATTTGTTATTTAAACTCGTGAACTTTACACAATACTATGCATACATTATAAAATAATAACATAATCACACAGAAAACATTAGTGAATGTTTTGTAAATGTTTATTACACTCGTCGATAAAAGGTTTTGGTTAAACTTGTTTTAGATATCCGGAAATAGTTTTTGTTTGTTAATTATACTACCGGTATTTCGTATATATACTTAAGAGAACAAATGAGAAGCATTAATCGAAAGTGAACTAGTTTGATCTCGAAAGAAATTCATCAGGA
This sequence comes from Dreissena rostriformis, assembly GCA_007657795.1. Classification (NCBI taxonomy): domain Eukaryota; kingdom Metazoa; phylum Mollusca; class Bivalvia; order Myida; family Dreissenidae; genus Dreissena; species Dreissena rostriformis. The sequence goes on from VMBQ01004497.1 coordinate 81,362, forward strand.
ATGTTTTTGGTAATTATTGAACAGTTTATATGTACATTCCAAGAGTTTGTTT
>VMBQ01004498.1:0-29351 GCA_007657795.1 Dreissena rostriformis
ATTATATATACGATCAGGCTTGTCTGTCAATTCATTGCTCTCCAGTGTCTATTTCAAAAGAGAAAAGTACTCTCGTAGGGCATTCACACTTCCTAATGAGGCCCTCCCTCTGTCCAATTAATCAAGGCGCCGCAATCCTAATCCAGGATGCCGGGACTTAAAGCCGTTCCACCAACTTCTAGATGGACCTGAGTCTTAAAATACATCCCCTCTGCCACGTTATTTCGCTATACACCAGGCAAACCCAATTAATTGCTGGATTGATAGCATAAACCCACGGTTAGCCATGTACCCAATATAGCGTACGAGTGCAGCTTCCTCGTCCGTTGTCAGTGCGGTGTCGACCCCCATTTTAGCATCCAGTGCAACTTTCCAACTTATCCTATCTGACAATGTCATTCTTGGCACTCCAAAATTTTTGGCAGCTGAAGAAACTGACATGCCTCCCTTCTTTACAGCATTATATGCCGAAATCATACTTTCCACAGACCATTTGCATAATTTTGATGGATGATTTTCCATTTCTAAAACATTGTTAGAATCATGTAATTTCTTTAGTTTCTGTTATGCATTTCAATATATATTGTTACACAAACTAAAATCTAGACAGTTTTACCTTTACTTTTAACTTTATGCTCAACTCAGTGTTTTTTGTTGTTGTTTTTTTTTCTTTCAAAAAACGTTTTCTTCATATGCTTATTCCTTAAGTCGTCATAATGTATCAAAAGTTGTCAGTGACAGATGTATCTTTTTGTTTGCTTCTTAGTATACTTTAACCTTATCAAAGGGAGTCTATTAGGTTATTCCATGTATTTTTGTGCCTTTGGGCTTATTCAGACATGTTAAACAATGGCGCCAATGACCCACGTGGCTTTTGCCTTAATACACCATCGCAGCACTTTATTATTCGCCCGTATACAAACTGCGGACATAAAGTGTGGTCTTGGAAAGCCCGAGAATTTAATGATTCATAATCCTGGTCTCATTGACACATATTAAAAGGCAAAAAAAAGTATATTTTCCTTTTCAATGAACGCTTGCTTCAAACTCTCGGGGTAATCAAGGGAAAAAATTAGATACTTAAAATAAATGACGACTTTAGGTGCATGAAGACTTTAGGTTATAGTACGTTACCTGATACATAAGTGTCTGATATAATTTTAAAATCAGGTTAGTAGGCGTTTGTATCAGTCAATGTTTAGAAGTACTACATATTACTTGGAATCAATGATAAATTCTTCCTTTTGGGAATAAATTAATCTGATACATCAAAACAAACAGTTTGAAACCATGATGTAGTACTTTTTAAACACAAAAAGCAACACAAACAGCTTTAAATGTCTTTTTAAAATATTAAGTTTAAGTTAAGTTATATACCTTTGATATAACAATTATAATAAGTTTGGTTTAACATTTTTTTAAACAAATAAAATGTTTTAAAATGTTTCGTCCTTGTAGTTATATCATCTTAAGTACTTCAAATAGGACAACAAAAACACACACACACACACATATCCCTGATGTCATAAAACAATATTATGTTTTTCTTCGTTATTAGTGGCAAGTTACCCATAATGCCATTTAGTTAATTTACTGGTGGTCTTGTCTTTAAAACGCATGTTTTTGGCAGTTCTGCAGTATATTTAATTTCCCTTGAAACTTTAATTGCTCACTGGCTCAGGTGTTCTGAGATTAAAGTTTAGCAGGTCTGACTAATTTGTCTGACCTTGCAAGGCATGTAATTATGTTTAATGTCTGGTGTTGTTTATTTTCAAAACATGTGCTTGTCTGCAAAGGTGTATTGAACAGAAGGTCATAATTAGTAAATGTTTGAAGATCTTAAAATCCTAGCATAATATTATAGCCGTATTTGTTGAATATGGGTTCTTTTAATCACAAAATATATCCTTTTCAAAAAGATATGCAAACAATAATGTTGATTTTTTCTGATCTTAGTCATCTTTCACTGCATGATAGTAATGAATAGCTTGTGTAGTACACTGCTTGTTTGATGTCTATTTACAGGGGATGATCCCAGTGTCATGTAGTACACTGCTTGTTTGATGTCTATTTACAGGGGATGATCCCAGTGTCATGCATAGAATGAGCTCTCCTCCTAAAAAACTGTTATCAGGTAAATTGAATGTTTTCTGAACATATTGTTTGCCATTTAAATATTTTAAACTGAAAGTAAGATATCTGTTTGCGTATAATTGATATTTAATCAAAAGTCCCCAAGTTTGACCAATATGGGGAATAACGCTTATGAAAACACTCTCATAATTGGTATCAAACAATTATTTGATGTACATTCACTCATATGCTATGTTTTATATATTTATTGGGCACATGACTCTTATAATATTTTAATGTATAAGGGCCCTCGATCTGTGAATATGGGGGCGAATATTGGCCCCAACCCACTCCAAAAAGTATACTTTTTTCCCCTTTTTTGGAAAAAAAATTCCCCTTAAAAAAAAAAAAAAAAAAAAAATANAAGTATCGATTTTTGAGAGATTTTCTGGCATAGAAAGTACCAAACAAAGTCCAATAGAGAGTCATTTAAAGTCAGAAATGGGACAAAATACTGCTTCCCTACCACAAATTTCACAAATTCAAGACCCTTCCCCAAGCGTAAAAGTTTTTAGTACTAAATCTGATCCAGCACATAAGCGGAAATCGTCTAATCCAAACCTGATCATTGACAAAAAGTTTAAACATGTACAAAAGGATGATGGCTTAGGAAGAAAAAACAGTATGCCTAAAGTGCTGTCACCAACAGATTTACTGCGCAAGAAGCAGAAAAATATGACAGAATTAGTTTTAAAAAGTGGAATGTCAAATCCTGAGTCCCAATCATCAAATGTTCAGAAAATGAGCTCTACAGAACTTCCAATAAATCATCCAAGTACAAGTAATTTGAAAACGTTTGAGTTTGAAGACACAGGTTCATCAAGTGAAGATGAATTTCCATATCCATTTGAATCCAATATCAAAATGCCCAGCAATGAGGACCTTGACAATGTGCCAAAGCATGTGTCCCATAAAAAGAGAAGTGCTAAATCGAAAAGAAAAGCTAGTCATGTGAGGTCATTAAGCCATGACGGTCTTGAACCAACAGATTACCTAATAGAAGACCAAACAAAAGATCATCATTTTGTAAAACCAGTTCAAAGATTTGATGAAAAAGTTTTGAGTGAAGCGAAAATTTCAGAAAATTCAAAGCATGCTGCAAAATCAGTAACACAGTTGGAACATGTAAAGTCATTTACATATACATCACCCTCAAAACTGTTTGAGAAAATTGGAAACAGACAAATTAATGAAGAGAATGGTCCTGGTCTTGGGTCTTTTAGTTTAACGTCTCCATCTAAACTTTTACAAGGTGTGGATAATGGAATTGATACAAACTTGCATTCAACCTCTTCAAATCTTGCGAGGAAAAAGGAGAATAGAGAAATGTTAGAAAGTCAGGCTTCCAGCCTCATACTAAGAGCATGTAGTTTTACATCTCCAGAAGAATTGATGATGAAAGCAGAATTTGAAAAGGAATTAGATAACAATGATGAAAGCATGCCTTTAAAATGTGTAAGCTCAGAAAGAGTTACAGCCTTTCCAGGTAGTGCTGATGAAGTTGAGACTGAGAGTGAACTTCAGGCAGCACAAAAGTTAGCAAAAAAGTGGTTAGAACGTTGCAAAAGGACGGGCAGGTTGGATGCTATGGAGATGAAAGCAGGATTTGAAAATGAATTAGATATCAATGACAAAGGCATGCCTTCAAGACTTGTAAGCTCAGAAAGAGTTACAGCTTTTCCAGGTAGTGCTAATGAAGTTTCGACTGAGAGTGAATCACAGGCAGCAAAAAAGGTATCAAAAAAGTGGTTGGAACTTTCCAAAAGGAAGGGCAGGTTGGACGCTATGGCAAAAAGCTCTTATGAGAAGTTTACATCAAGAGTTCAAAACACATCAAGCCAATATATTGAGGATGCTGGTGATTTTGAAAAGAGTGGCAATCTGTCGACAGAAGGAGATCACATGAATAGGGAAGTTTCTAAACAGGGTCATGCCTCAGATAAAAATTCAGATGCTCAAGAACCAACAAATTACCTAATAGAAGATCAAACAATTCATCACCATAATGTAAAACCAGTTCAAACATTAGGGGAAAAAGTTATTAGTGAAGGGACAATTACAGGCAATCCAAAGCATGCTGCAAAATCAGTTACACAGTTGGAACATGTAAAGTCATTTACATATACAACACCCTCAAAACTGTTTGAGAAAATTAGAAACAGACAAATAAACGAAGAGAATGGTCCTGGTCTTGGGGCTTTTAGTTTCACTTCTCCATCTAAACTTCTACAAGGTGTGGATAGTGAAAAGGATACAAACGTGCGTTCAACCTCTTCAAATCTCGCGAGGAAAAAGGAGAATAGACAAATGTCAGAAAGTCAGGCTTCCAGCCTCATACTAAGAGCATGTAGTTTTACATCTCCAGAAGAATTGATGATGAAAGCAGAATTTGAAAATGAACTACATCAAGATGATGAAAGCACGCCACCAAAAGTTGTAAGTTTAGAAAGTGGTCCAGCCTTTCCAGGTAGTGCTAATAAGTTTGATACAGAGAGTGAACTTCATGCAGCAAAAAAGATATCAAAAAAGTGGCTTGAACGTTGCAAAAGGAAGGGCAGGTTGGATGCTATGGCCAAAAGGTCTTATGAGAAGTTTAAATCAAGAGTTCAAAACACATCAAGCCATTTTCTTGAGGATGCTGATGATTTTGAAAATAGTGGCAATCTGATGACCAAAGAAGATTACATGAATAGGGAAGTTATTAAACAGGGTCATGTATCAGATGAAAATACAGATGCTCCAGACGAAGATGACACTATAGTAAAGACATCCATACAAAATTTGGCTGCCGAAGTACCAGCTGACCATAAGCATAGAGCTGAAGATTATCTGAATTCCTTAGTAAGGTCATTTCTTGTGCACATTAGGAACAAACAAGCAAGAAATGAAAAGATAACAGATGAAGACTTGAAGGAACTTGAGTTAATCCAAGCCCTTGTATCAGAAACATTTAATCATCTTCAACAATGCATTGAGAACGACATTGACAATGAGGTGTATGCCTTAGAAAATAAAAGAGATTATTCCAGATATTCAGTCAATAATTATGTGAAAGATTTATCAAAGTCATTATGTAAACTTAATGATCTGTACTTAGCTCTTGAGCAGAAAATGATACATGGAACATATGGAAGCCACATCAGTTTGAATCAAAAGGGTCAGCCTTTTGCATCCAGAGAATCCATTGAAAGTGTTAGCATGACTGAAAGTGATGGGGATATTTTCTCTGATGAGGAATGCAGGCAAGATTCTACTAATGTGATAAGAATTATGGAAATGCCTAAAACAGATGATGGTTACTTAGGTGACAAAAGCTCCTCAGATATTGCTTGTGTTGATAGTGAAAACAAAGTAAAGGTTGAATCTGGTGACAATTCTGGAAGGGGGTTGGTTTCTTGGGATGAGGGGGTTTTTCCTGGTGGGGAGACAGAACAGAGTCAAAATCTGGACACGGAAAGGGACAAGGACCAGGTGACACACACACACTGTTCTTGTTATATTGAACCTCATTCTTTGAAAACTAAACTTAATTTATGTGCGTTAAGAGTCATCCCAGATTAGTCTGTGCAATCTGCACAGGCTAATCAGGGACAACACTTTCCACAAACACTGGATTTTTGTTTAAAGAGACGTCCTTTAACGGAAAAATTCCATAAAAGCGGAAAGTGTTGTCCCTGATAAGCCTGTGCCGACTGCACAGGCTTATCTGGCATGACACTGAACGCACATGCATTAACCCTTTGAGCGCTGGAACCGGATTTTGAAGGCCTTTGCAAACAGTTTGGATCCAGATGAGACGCCACAGAATGTGGCGTCTCATCAGGATCCAAACTGTTTGCTATTCTGATAGTATTCTTTGAAAAAAAATCAAAGAAAATGCTAATTTTATAAATTTAGCAGACAACATTTTAGCAGACGACAAATTTCCCAGCATGCAAAGGGTTAATTCCAGTTTTCCTAGAATGAGGCTTCTTTAGTTCTACACGTTCAAATGTTACTGCTTTGTTTGTTGCGTTCTACTATATTTTATGATTGTATAATCATATTTTAGAATATTTGTTGAAAGCTGTTATAGCTTTCTAGTGTTAAATTGTGTTATTTATTGTTGCTTTTGCCCATGCATAGTTACTTGATTGTGTTAAATTGCAAATATAGAAGCATACATTTAATCTTATTTCGTCTTATTTGAAATTAAATTAATACACATAATTAAATTGAATTATTAAAGGAGGTTCAATGATCGGTTGATTATGTGTCATTTTTCGTTTCTCATTCAACTTCAGTAGCATTCATGTGATTTTACCTTATAAGCATTTTTATCAATGCTTCTTTTGTATGTACTTGTGTGCAAGATAAATATTCTTTATTGATGTACTAACTCCAATATTTAGCAAAAACATCAATATACGATTGTGCTTTGAAATTAAAGCGCTGAATTATTGAATATTTAAAACGTTAGTTCAAACCTATTTAAAGGTCGTGTAAGCTTATCGTCGGAGGCATGGTCATTTACAAGGTAAAGTAACCACCTGAATGAAATTGTGCATCTCTCAGCATCTCTATTCTGTGGAAAGTACGGGCACCTTTTTCTTTCCCTACGGATTGAAAAATACTTTTCTATGGTGGTTGCAAAGGTGTGGTTTGCATAAATCTATGCTATAAATGTGTGTGAAACTTCGCATTAATTTTAACATTCCTTATTAAGTTTATATTTTGGAAATAATCACACTTTTTGCTATAGTCTTGTCAAAAATTTAATGTCTAACATACTTGCACCAACATATCTATCAGTTCATCTGAATTAACAAGAGATAACAGACAATTTGTGACATTCAGATCATGCAATCAGATATTTTCCATAAACATAACATATTTGTATCATTTACTATGTGCATTTTTTTATCCTGAAAACAAATGCTGCTTTTTAATTACACTTTGTAATAAGGAATATCATATTGTGCATATGGATTGGGTTCTTTTTAATAGCTCAAGACAAATGCAATCACATTTTGAACAGTTTGTGTGTGATTTATTTCTTTAAATCTTGCTCCTTAAAAGATCTGATCTCAGATTTTGAAATTGCTTTATGTAATTGTCTTTGAATCCTGCTCCTTAAAAGATCTGATCTCAGATTTTGAAATTGGTTTGAAAAGTTAGTTCTGAGTGGTTGTGTAACATCAAATAAATAAGCTGTAAAGCAAATTCAGTTTGGTAATAACATACTTATGTTTTATGATAATAAAGGGTAAACAAAAATCAGCATAATGTATTAATTCGTTTTTTTTATATAATTATAAAGGAAACAAGCACATTCCAAATGGTACTAGAATATTTATATTTTTTATCATATTACTTAATCAATATGTAAAATCCTACGGGGGAGTCATTGTAAAATCCGCGGTATTCTTTCACAGATCCTCACTGTTCACTGTTGCTCTGTCTCCACAAGTATGAAGTTTTCTCTCTTAAATTAAGTTTTTGTGTAAAATATTAATCAATTGAGGTTTAAATGTGAAACTATTTTATATGCATATTATTTCTCTATTAGATACAATAGTTTTACTCTCTACTCTCAACACAATGCAATTAGAAATGGTATGCAACTCCCATTTTCATCAATTTGGTCCAAACTGAATTAAAGACTTAAGTTAAAAAACTTTCACCAACTATGGAGCCTGACTCTTTGATAAGGAATATTCTCAATGACAAATCAAGTGTCAACTTAAAATTTTGACAATTGAGAATGACAATTGATATTTAATTGTTTTAAATTTTGATGAAGACTTTGTGAGTTAAGAAACGATCATGGGGCAATATCTTCATTTTCAGTCATATAGTTTTTCATTATTCTTTTTCTGTATCATTGCACGTTTATTCTCTCATTGCACATTTAGGAAGGATCACCAGAAAGAGGTCAAAGGTCAACCGCAGGAAGTCAGAATCAAGGACAGGTAATGACTATCTCAATTTTGCACTGTGCTTAAAAACCAGCTTCACATAAATCATGTATTGTTTTCTGGTAGGTAAAAAAGTATCTATACAGCACAAATTCTCTATTGAAAGGATTCTTTAGCATCATCTCTTAATTGCAAGCTCCAGCATTATTTTATCATCAAGAACAATACTTTTTTTGTTGCTTTTGAATGCCTTCAAAGGGAGGCATTCAGTTTNTAACCAGTGACGTATGCACGCTTTGGGTCACGTGAGCGCCAATTTTACATTTTCTCCATTACCAATGGCGTTGAAAACAATGATGCAATGATCACGTGGTTTTACATGTGACCCGCGCGTGTTTAAATTTAGAGCATTTCTGTCCATTGACAGAAATTGAAAGGCCCTATCTTTGTACTGAATTTGGGCATTTCTTGACCGATTTTGACCATATTTTTTTTGCAAATCTGACATAAATACCATCACATTTTGACTCATAATCACTTTTTTGCGACACATAACAAAAATTGGAAAATATACCAACATCAATTCGGCCGGCTTTAAGTGAAAAAACTTTCACCAACTATGGAGCCTGACTCTTTGATAAGGAATATTCTCAATGACAAATCAAGTGTCAATTTTGACAATTGAGAATGGCAATTGATATTCAATTGTTTTAAATTTTGATGAAGACTTTGTGAGTTAAGAAACGATCATGGGACAATATCTTCATTTTCAGTCATATAGTTTTTCATTATTCTTTTTCTGTATCATGGCACGTTTATTCTTTCATTGCACATTTAGGAAGGATCACCAGAAAGAGGTCAAAGGTCAACCCCAGGAAGTCAGAATCAAGGACAGGTAATGACTATCTCAATTTTGCACTGTGCTTAAAAACCTTCACATAAATCATGTATTGTTTTCTGGTAGGTAAAAAGAAAATCTTTACAGCACAATTCTCTATTAAAAGGATTCTTTAGCATCATCTCTTAATTGCAAGCTCCAGCATTATTTTATCATGAAGAACAAAACTTTTTTTGTTGCTTTTGAATGCCTTCAAAGGGAGGCATTCAGTTTTCGCACTGTCCATTAATCCGTCGCTCCATCAATGTGTCCTCACTCTTTGGTTTTCGCTCTCTTACTCAGCCGGTTTTCACCTTATCCTCACCAAATTTTTTTTAAATGTTTATAAGCATTAAATAGAGGCAAGGTTCATAATCAGCCAAAGCTCATCAAGCACTTTGGAGATATGGCCCTAAAACTTTTTGGCCTTTGTAAAAAATACTCAAATTTTGTTCATAGCAAATCTCAAAAACTTTAAGAGGCATCAACCTAAAACAAATAAGAAAAATAATTGGTAGTGAGCAAGAACCCTAACTCTTGCTCCCTTATTTTTAGAGTTATTGCCATTTGTAAATGTTTGTACTTTACAATTGTCCAGAAAACTAAAAGAGGTATCAGCTTAAAACTTAATAGGTATGTAGATATTATATTTTTATTGCGGGGATGTGCAGTTCACAATAACTATAACTCTTGCTCCCCTAGATTTAAAGCTATTGCCCTTGGTTAACTTTTGTTCTTTATATGTTTTAGATCACCTGTGCTCTACGTCCTCAGGATGAGCTTTTTGGATTGACTATTATCTGTACTGTTTTGTGCTCATCAGTCGTGCGTTGTCCCAAAAATTTAATTCAATTAATATCTCCTTAATAGATAGGCTGATTTACATGAAACTTCACAGGAATGGTCCTTTCGTGAACCACTTTCATTGTTGCTCAAATTGTTTCTGTTTGCTGCGTGTACGATGGACTTATTTCTTGTTTCTATCACACATTTTCTTATCCTCTGTTTTGTTTAAAAAAAAATACTTATCAGCATTTCATTTTTGTGATGTCTTTTGTGACATTTTGCATGAAGATAAAATACCTGTAGGAAAAAAAACAACATTACAGGAACATTAAATTTGGCTGACTGATGTGATTATGATGTTCTTAAAAAGTAAATATAAAAATCAAAACTTTTAATAAATGTAGAAATAATCGTTAATAGCCTCTTTCTTCTCAATATATTCTTGTTGTTTATTTCACATGTATTTACAGTTTTAGCCTTAAAATTGTACTTTACAATGATTTCAAACCATGCCAGTCACATGTTTATCCATTGTTTTCCCCAAGACAAACAAGAACTAAAAGCTGACCAGAACTATTACAAACATACTGTTATGGGCAATGTAATAAAACACTTATATTCCTTTTTTTTACTAAATAAACAAAAAGCATTCATTAAAGAACAACCAGTAACAATGTCTACACAAAAACAAATTGTTGCTTGTATGGTTACTGATAGCGTGTTGACATGAAATAATGTAACCATAAAACACAGCAATGGCAAGAGTGCATGTGATAATTATCAAGTTAAACCCTTTACTGCTTTGATACATATTTTGACGCATTTGTAGTCCCTTAAAAAATTAGATTAAATTAAAGACCTTTCGAAATAGATTCAAGTTTTCAAGGCTTCATTTCCAACCCTATAAAGATACTGATTAGCAGCAAACAGCATGAAACCCGAACAGCCTGCTATTATGCTGTTTGTATATAGCCATTTTCACTTTGCTTCTGAGTGGGAAAGGGTTTAAGTCCTGTTTTTGATTGCAGAGAGATGGGGCGGGGAAACGGAAGCAGGCCGGTGGTCGCAGCCTTACCCCGGATTCTCGATTAATGTTGGATAAGGTACTGTGGGCTGGTGTGGGTGTTTAAAATGTTTTAATTCTGTGTCTATGTTGAATGATAAACAATATGTAACTTTTTTTCTTGAACCATAATTGTTTGCCTTTTTATATTTAAAGCCCTTTTAACACTCAAAATCAACAAATATTTTGTGAAATATTTCGTTAAATAAAGTTAACCCATAAAAAATTAGTGTTCCTTATAGCAGTGTTCCCAAAAGAACCTTTTGTATCTTGTTCAATCTATGTTACCAGACCATTTCTAGCATTGAAATGTTGGCTATTGCTGTAAGGAACACTGATTTTTATGGGTAACTTTATTTACGAAATATTGTATGAAACATTCGTTGATGTTGAGTGTTAATGGGGCTTTAAAAATGTGAAAGTCCCAGCCCACTTACATTATAAAAAATTTTAAAAAAAATGCAGATATTGTTTCTAAAGGACATCTTACCAACCAAATACAAAAAAACTCATTAAAATCAGACTGATAATAATAATTTGGGGGTAATAAATCATAGTGTTTCTATACATGCAATAGCGTTTGATGCCGCTGGGCTCAAATTGATGAAGTACATTTTGTACAATTGAGTTTACATTCTATTTGCACCAAGAACTTTTGAACTTCACCATATTAAAATGTTTTTTGTGGTTGTTTTTTTACAAACGGAATAATGTTTAGTGAAATAGACCGCATTCATTTTCCTTCATAAGAACTGATGCCATTTCAGCATGCATTAACCCTTTGAGCGCTGGAACCGGATTTTGAAGGCCTTTGCAAACAGTTTGGATCCAGATGAGACGCCACAGAACGTGGCGTCTCATCAGGATCCAAACTGTAACGTGGCGTCTCATCAGGATCCAAACTGTTTGCTATTCTGATAGTATTCTTTGAAAAAAAATCAAAGAAAATGCTAATTTTAGAAATTTAGCACACAACATTTTAGCAGATGACAAATTTCCCAGCATGCAAAGGGTTAAATTATTTTCCATTGACAAGGACTTAAACTGTTACACTCCTACTCCCTTCAGCTTCTGCGATTTAATTAAGTGTTTGATATAATGCAGAGCCTTCGCAGCATACACTGAAAGTGTAAGCATACACTGAAAGTGTATTTGTATATAAGAGTTACAAAACAGTACATTAATTTTGGAATTATTTTTAAACATGTAAAACAGTATTTGATTACAAGTTTTTTTACAATTGCACATCCACTTATTTAACACTTTTTTATAATGCAATAAGTTAGTTAGTTTATGTTTAATCCATTGTTTTTAACAAGAATATATTTGGTATGCTTTAGATATGTATTTGAGTAACAATAAACATACAGTAGATTGAACATAAAGATTGAAATCTTAGAAATACAAAAGCAAAATGCTATAAAAAGAAATGCTACAGGTGTGCTATTTTCCATGGCAATTCACCTGTAACCCAATCCAATCAATGTCACCCAGATGTTTGTATTGCCAGTGCAGGCAATTAATATCTGCCTAGCCAATACTGCCATCTGTTGATGCTTTGATTTATTTATAAGAAAGTTAATTCTTTCCTGTTAATGTCTGTTCAGTAGACTGTTCTATTGATTCCAGTGGAAAGATGAAATTTCATGGTTGAAACCCCAGGGAAATAATATGTTTTCTATTAGGCGAAAGTATGCACTGAACCAATGTTTGAAGTGTGTTCACCTATTTTATCAACATGACAAATTTAAGAAAAATAAAAGTTCCTCAACAGTTTAATACAGAGACAAATAATGCATGGATTGCATTATATTTCATAAAAAAATAAAAAATGAAATAGTGGCCGCCTAGCATTGACAGTGTTGTACTTGTTTTGTTTGTTTCTGTTTGATAATGAAACGTAATAAACATATTCATCATTATATAATCCTTTAAACATTTGAAAAAAATAAAACGTTATTGGGCTGTTGTTGTGTGTATCTCAAAAAGTATAAATGCTAGTGTGGATACATGTTCTAAACATATTGACCTGCATGTGAACTTGTGCTTATTCATTTGAGCCTTGCTCTGTGAAAAGGGGGTTAACCCTTTGAGCGCTGGAACCGAATTTTAAAGGCCTTTGCAAACAGTTTGGATCCAGATGAGACACCACAGAACATGGCATCTCATCAGGATCCAAACTGTTTGCTTTTCTGATAGAATTCTTTGAAAAAAAATGGAAGAAAATGCTAATTTTAGAAATTCAGCAGACACCATTTTAGCAGACGACAAATTTCCCAGCATGCAAAGGGTTAAATGCATGTGCATAAAGTGTCGGCCCAGATTAGCCTGTGCAGTCCGTAAAGGCTAATCAGGGACAACACTTTCCGCTATAATTGTATTTTTGGTTTTAAGGAAGACACTATTTGACTAATGCTAATGTGGGATGGCACTTTACGCACATTCAATTCACAGAGCATGGCTTATTTATTTTTTATCATTTTTTTCCATTTCAGCACATTTACTTGATTTTTACCCAAAATACATTTAAGGGTAGCGTATAGTTGCCGCTTTGTCGGTCCGTCTGTTCGTCTGTCGTTCAATTGCACTTTCTTGTCCAGAGTATTTGTTAGCAACTAACTGGCTTGAATTTAACGAAACGGTGTTGAAAGCTTTATTACTATGTTCAATTTTTGCATTTTTCATTTAAATCAAATTATACAGGTATTATCCTTTATTTATTAAGATATATTATTTAGCACTATAAGCAAGGAGAGACTTATCAAAAAATAAGTCTGAACTTTTGGGAATACACAGTTAATTTCCCATAGTTCTTTTCAGCATCATAATGGTAAAAATATGAGAGCTTTAGTACATTTGACACCATGTGATTAAGTTGGTCAGCTAAAGGAGAACTTATAAGAATATCACCATTTATACTTTGAAGTGGAGATAATTTAGAAAACTTCCCCCATAACACTGGTATTAATACCAAAATAATCAAGTCATTTCATCAAAACATCATATTTAGACTCTTCTGGTCCCGTAGTAAGATGTTCAAGATAACACATTTCAAATGCCATCATCACTCATTTTGTCCACAACTGACTTGTTGGAAAACGCCACAAAAAGCTATTTTTGTCTGTGGGACAGAAGAAGCACTAATTTTATTTTCTGACTTGTATTATTGTACTATTGAATTATTTGAGCTGCTTTCTTGGAAAACTGGGCTTAATGCATGTGCACAAAGTGTCATCCCAGATTAGCCTGTGCCGACTACACAGGCTAATCTGGGACGACACTTTAGGCACATGCATTAAGCCCAGTTTACCCAGAACAAGACTTGTATATTGTCCAGGAGGTGACGGAGAGCCAAAACAGGAAGCTGCAAACAGAAGTGTCCACCCTTCAGACAGAGAACAAGCTTATCAAAGAGAAATATAACAGAGCACAAGGTATTGTAAAATTGAGCCGCCCTCTGCGAAAATGAGGCTTAATGCATTTTCGTAAAGTGTTGTCCATGACTAGCCTGTGCAGTCTGCGCAAGGTAATCATGGACAACACTTTCTGCCTACTCTTGATTTTCGTTTAGACCTCCTTTAAACAAAAAATTCAATAAAAGAGGAAATTGTCGTCCCTGATTAGCTTGTGCAGTCTGCACTGGGTAATCAGGGACAACACTTTCCGCCAACACTGGAGTTTTGTTTAGAAGAGACCTCCTTTAAATGAAAAATTCAATAAAAGCAGAAAGTGTCGTCCCTGATTAGCCTGTACAGTCCGCACATGCTTATCAGGGACAATTTATGTCTCAGTTTTGCCAACTACTTGTTGCCTTACTTTAAGGCTTTGTTGGCTGTAAATATTTTGTGGGCTTGTTTATCAGAATTGGTTGAGGATTGACTTTGTTTGAAGATAAAATATCATAAGCTTCTTTGCTTTGAGGAGTAGTAGAACAAAAAACATGTCTAGGCAGAAAGTGTCATCAATGATTAGCCTGTTTGGACTGCACAAGCTAACCCTTTGAGCGCTGGAACCGGATTTTGAAGGCCTCTGCAAACAGTTTGGATCCAGATGAGACGCCACAGAACGTGGCGTCTCATCAGGATCCAAACTGTTTGCTATTCTGATAGTATTCTGTGAAAAAAATTGAAGAAAATGCTAATTTTAGAAATTCAGCAGACGACATTTTAGCAGACGACAAATTACCCAGCATGCAAAGGGTTAACTATAGTCCCTTTTTATATAAATAATGTCTGAGCATTAATCTTTGTTTAAAAGCCTATTGAAATCGGAAAACAAAATATAAAAAGAAAGAAAACACATTTAAATCCCGGAAGAGTTAAAGGACTGTATCCTTGACAACATCACCAATAATTATCTGTGGCAGAATGTTGTGCATTATTCATAACATTTAGTTTAAATATTCGGTGGGAATTTCTTTGTTTATTGTCACATGCAATTAGGTGGTTGTAGATTGTGTTCATTTGGAAGAAATCTTAGTTATATGTATTTGCGATTGATGCAGTTGAAGTTGGTGTATGTATTTAAGTCATTTATATTTGTTGTAAGAAGCACAACATTGGTCTGTTGTTAATGTTGCATCATTCAAGTACGTCTTTTGAAGATTGTTACAGATTGTTTAAGATTTGCACAACATTGGTCTGTTGTTAATGTTGCATCATTCAAGTACGTCTTTTGAAGATTGTTACGCTCCCCATATATATATATATGGGAGGCATATAGGTGCCAGTTTGTACTTCCGTACTTCCTTCCTTCCGTCACACTTTTGTTACAGTTTCATATAGCGCCTTCAATATTTTACCGATCTCCTCCATATTTGGCATGTAGGTACCTTGCATGGACCTCTATCTTTTGATGAGGTTTGAGGTCACTAGGGTCAAGGTCAAGGTCACTGAGGCTCATAATAGATTTTCTCAAGGTCACATTGTTTTTTTGTGTGTGTTTTTTTCACACAATTAACCCATATATTGACAAAGCATCATTGGATCGAGCATCCATCAGTTTTACTGATATCCTTGTTTTTCCTGTGAATGAAATAGTTTGGATTGTTAATGAAACTTCATACTTTTTAACATATTTTTCCATAATTGTTTTTAAGATTTTTTCTTTGAGTATTTATGTTAGTCTTTTTTATTTTATTGCTAACTATAACTATTGTTACATAGTGTCAAAATAGTAGCCCATGGTAATGCATTTTTTGTTAGTTTGTTCAATATTTAACTTCAATATTTGATGAAAATGTGCTTTTTTGTGTTGCTTTTTTTGCATGTTAAAACTATAACCTTTATACTTTCCCAGTCAGAAGCTAAGTGGAAATGGCTTTATGCAGCATAAAACCAGAACAGCTTGGGGTCAAATCACAGTCTGTTCAGGTTTTATGCTGTTTGCTACTCATCAGTATCTTAGAGTTGGAAATGAAGCCTTTAAAACTTGAATTTAGTAAGAAAGGTCTTTAGTTTTCTATTATTTCCTAAGGGACTACAAACGGGTCAAAATGCGTATCTGAGCGGGAAAGGGTTAATCCTTTGCATGCTGGGTAATTTGTTGTCTGCTAAAATGTCGTCTGCTGAATTTCTAAAATTAGCATTTTCTTCGATTTTTTTCAAAGAATACTATCAGAATAGCAAACAGTTTGGATCCTGATGAGACGCCACGTTCTGTGGCGTCTCATCTGGATCCAAACTGTTTGCAAAAACCTTCAAAATCCGGTTCCAGCACTCAAAGGGTTAAAGGTGGCAATTATATTTTCAGCAAGAATCAGTGACCTTGAGACCCAGTTGTCTGAAGCCCAAGATGACCTCACGACCTTGCAGGATAACCTTGACCACGAGATGTCTGACCTTACGACCCGGACTAAACAAGAGGTCGAGCGCGATAGGGGGCAGTTACACTCCAGAATTATGTCCCTCACCAAAGACAATGAAGCTCTTAAATTAGAGGTATGCTTATTTTATGGCATTGCCAATATTGAGCTCCCTTAAGTATGTCACATATTTATTCCCATGGTGGTATGTGGTGGGTTTAGGCTTTAGCCTTATATTGTTCTGTTTAGACAGTCCTGCCTTTTTGCCAATTTAACAGAGCTTTTGATCCATTTGTTGCATGTTTAACTAGCTTTGTTTACTCTTTACAGTCTTGAGAAGAGATTTAAAAACCTGTTCTGTATTCTGTCGCAGACATAGCTTACCCTAATCTAATGAATATTATTCGCATTTTTTCCCTGCATTGATTTTAACAGAAGTCAAGGGCATGAATTATACTTAGTTTGAACTGCACCTATATAACAATTTCTTGAAATATTTTCTTAATTTTTCAGAAACATCCATGTTGTATTCAGATTTTAATTTTATTTTCCCCCGAAAAATATTGTTAAACTTTTGTAGGGGTGGGGGGGTTACATTATTATTTTCCTTAGTTTACTGCGCATAGTTATTTGTTCTGTTTTGACAGCCTTAGCCTTGCTCTGGGAAAATGGGGTTTAATGCATGTGCGTAAAGTGTTGTCCCAGATTAGCCTGTGCAGTCTGCAAAGGCTAATCAGGGAAGGCACTTTCCGCTTTTATGAGATTTTTTTATTTAAAGGAAGTCTCTTCTTAGCAAAAATCCAGTTTAGGCGGAAATTGTTGTCCCTGATTAGACTGTATTGTTCTGACGTCTTCTGCAGGTTTCGAGTCTTGAGAAGCGTCTGGAAGGGTCACAGAAGGTCACTGACCTCGCCCGGCACAGTACGGAGAGTACACTGACCCAGGAGGCTCACAGGAGCGAGGTGAACACTCTCAAGGTATGGGCAACGTAACCATAATTATTGACATGTAAATGTAAATGAGCCTCTTTTTTTGAAAACTGGTCTCAATTCATGTGCGTAAAATGTCGTCCCAGATTAGTCTGTGCAGTCCCAACATGCTAAACAGGGAGGACACTTTCCTCCTATACTTGATTTTTGTTAAGAAGGGACTTCCTTTAAACAAAAGATTCTATAAAAGCTCTGCACAGGCTCATCTGAGAAAACACTTAACCCTTTGTATGCTGGGATATTTGTAGTCTGCTAAAATGTTGTCTGCTGAAATTCTAAAATTAGCATTTTCTTCACTTTTTTTCAAAGAATACTATCAGAATAGCAAACAGTTTGGATCCTGATGAGACGCCACGTTCTGTGGCGTCTCATCTGGATCAAAACTGTTTGCAAAGGCCTTCTAAATCCGGTTCCAGCACTCAAAGAGTTAACAAACATGCATTTAAGCCCATTTTGCCAGACATATTCTTAAATACTTGTGACATGATTTATACTATGCAATTTCCGATTCAAGCAATTAGTTACTGAATTGTAAAAGATGCACAAGTCTATAGCAAATGTTTAAAATTGCAATTTCATTGACAATTTACATTGCAGAAAAATTAAATAATAATGAAAGTAGCTATTAAAGCAACACATAGATGGTTTGATTTTTATGTATAATGGTTGTTCCTAGCAGAGCTTGCATTTGTGTAGTTTTTTTAAGCTAGGAAATTTAACGATTTAATAAATAAATCAAATCAGAATAAAAATGAAACCATTCACACTGGCTTATTCTATAAAAAAAAATAAAAAAATGCGTGGGATTCTGTTGAACCTTTCTATCACAAAAAATGGTAAAATTACATTAGATTTCAGACACCCACTGCATGTTATTTAATTATGCACACATTTGAGATTGTTTTTGTAAATTAATATTGAAATTTGATGGAAGTATTGAGGTTATAACGTGCAATGTATATTTATATGAGCCCAGATTTGGTCTTTAACCCTTTGAGCGCTGGAACCGTATTTTGAAGGCCTTTGCAAACAGTTTGGATCCAGATGAGACGCCACAGAACGTGGCGTCTCATCAGGATCCAAACTGTTTGCTAATCTGATAGTATTCTTTGAAAAAATTCAAAGAAAATGCTAATTTTAGAAATTCAGCAGACGACATTTTAGCAGACGACAAATTTCCCAGCATGCAAAGGGTTATGNTTTTTATGTCCACCAGTATATACTGGGGGACATATTGTTTTTGCCCTGTCTGTTATAATGGTCTGTTGGTATGGCCCAACTTTAACATTGGCCATAACTTTTTCAATATTGAAGATAGCAACTTGATATTTGGCATGCGTGTGTATCTCATAGAGCTGCACATTTTGAGTGGTGAAAGGTCAAGGTCATCCTTCAAGGTCAAAGGTCAAATTTATGGGTCAAAATCGCTCAAAAGTGGACATAGTGTTTCACAAACACATCTTGTTAATATTGATATTAATATATCAATTTGCTATAATTTCATTTTACATCAAAGCAATCTGTTGTAACTCCTTTTAGTCAATCAAGAATTGTTCTTTGTATTATTTTTAGGATGGAAAAAATGCTCTTCCGAATTGGCAAAACTAGCTTAATTTTGCTTTTAGAAAGGGTCAGTTATAATGGCATGTTACAACATTAGAAAAATAGACTTTAAAGCCTATCAGACTAATCTGATGAAAAATACAATGTCTGACAACATTTAGCTTTGTCAGACAAGAAACTTGAGTTAACATGTAATTCACATGAGTGTCAGACAGATTGACTCAATGTCAGACAAGATTCCAAACTTATCTGACAAAGTGTCTGACAGTTCCTTCCAAAGTTTTCACATAGTCTGAAAAAATTCTGGTTTTGGCCATACAGAAAATTAAAACCAGAACATTTGTATTTCCCTTAAACCAACAGGTATCAAATATCCTCATTTTTTTTTCACAATTAAGCCTCGCTCTATGAAAAGTGGGTTTAATGCATGTGCATAAAGAGTCGTCCCAGAATAGCCTGTGCCGTCCACACACTAATCAGGGACAACACTTTCCGCCTAAACTGGATTTTTGCTAAAAGATACTTTCTTTAAACACAAATTTCATAAAAGGGAAAAGTGTCGTCCCTGATTAGCCGAGTGCAGACTGCATAGGCTAATCTGGGAAGACACTTTACGCACATGCATCAAGTCCCTTTTTCTCATGTTTGTGAAGGAGGAGGTGGGAAGGCTGAAGGCCCTGCTGGATCAGAGTGAGAGGCATGTGCGGGAGGAGGAAGACAGACACGCCTCGACGCGTCGCGAGGTCCAGAAACTGACGGAGCTCAAAAACGCCCTCCAACAGCACCCGGAGGTCACATCGGGCGGGGTTGTAACTGAAAAACAGGTAGAGACCCAGCAAGGTAGTTATGATATCATTAAAAATAACTGCAAAATAGATTGCATTTGTTGAAGGCTCAACATTTTGCAGACGATCATAAAGTGCTCATGGTGAGCTTTTGTGATCACCCTTTGTCGGGTGTAAGTTGTCAATATATGTGTCATGTATCATGCATTGTCAACTTTTAGCTTGTTTCTACTCTATATACCAATTTTTCATCCAGTCTTCATGAAACTTCGTCAGTCAGAGTGTTAATCTTGGCGATACCTAGTCTGACTTTGAATCTGGGTTTGCGTGCATCTAAAAACTAGGTCAACAAATCTTAGGTACCACTCTGGTGGCCAAATTTATGCCTCAATCTTCCTGAAACTTGGTCGGAATGTTAATCTTAACAATATCTAGACATTTTTTTTAATCTGGGTCAAGTGTGTCCAAAATTTAGGTCACCAGGTCAGGTCTTAGAACACTCATATTACCACTCACGAAGCCACACTTATGACTCAATCTTGATGAAGCTTGGTCAAAATTTAAACAATATCAAAGATATCTTTGAAAATGGGTTAAGTGGAGTCATAAACTATGTCAACAGGTCATGTCTTCGACAATTGGTGTGCGTTTAACTCAGGTGAGGGGGGCTTCAGCACCATAATGGCCCTCTTGTTTGTAACTATTAAATTTGATCATAACTTAAAGTTGTTGTAGATCTTTAATCAGACAGCGCCTCAAAGTATGATAATAAATACAGTAGTATTTGGCAAGTACATCAAAAGGTATGCACCTAACTAAGTGCTGATGCACTCAATGTTTATTGATTCTGATGCATGCATTAACAGATATTATGCATGACAGATTGGCAGCATTGATTAGAGTTATGTGGGATAAAAAACAGATCATAGAGCACTGCATAGCAATGTGGCATGCCAGATAAATTGAAACCAGGAGTTCATATGGTTCAGTGCTAAAATAATTTAGTATACAGTCAAACCTGTGTTAGGCAGCCATTCACGGGAAGTGGTCAAAGTTGCTGCTTAAGGCAGGTGGCGGCTTTAAGATGGTTGATCAGCTGATAGTATGATCCTCATTCAAAGAACCAAACACCAAAAGCAGATAAATGCCTTAAGAAGTTTGCATGTACATGTTTGCATGATACTTGCATGAACATGTAGTGAGGAAACTATGTGAAACATCATGTTTAGCTTAGCAAACCTACTTTGCACACAGACATCACACATAGAAATCCTAGAATTTAAGATCCAAGGAATATGCCCGATTTTAGGATTTCACATAAATTTATGTAAATGAAATTAAAGGAATCTAAAGAAGTGTGATTGACAGCAGCTGACAAGTGGTCAATACGATCTGTGATTGTTGACTTACCAGGTGCAATTATTATTTGATCCTTGTTCTGGGAAAACTGGGCTTAATGAATTTGTGTAAAGTGTCATCCCAGATTAGCCTGTGACGTCTGCACAGGCTAATCAGAGACGATACTTTCCACTTTTATGGCATTTTTCATTTAAAGCAAGTCTCTTCTGAATGGAAATCCAGTTTACCAGTAGGCAGAAAGTGTTGTCCCTTATCTGGGATGACACTTAACGTGCATGCATTTAGCCCAGTTTTCCCAGAACAAGTCTCATATTGTTGACTTACTAGGTGCAATCTCTGGAGAAACGTCTGAAGGTTACCGAAGAGAGGCTCCATCAGGAGAGGGCCGACCGCGCCAACAACCTCTCCAACGTCGAGGATAAGCTGCTCACAGATAACGCCAAGTTGCAGGTAATTGGCAATCCTTTGTCTTATTGTTCATGCAAAATTAGGGTCATTTAACCCTTTCCAGCTAAGATACGCATTTTGATGCGTTTAAAGTCACTAAGAAAATCTAATTAAATTAAATACCTTTCTTACTAGATTTAATTGTTAAAGGCTTTATTTCCAACCCTAAGATAATGAGCAGCAAACAGCATAAAACCTGAACAGCCTGCAAGTTTCTCGAAGGCTGTTCTGGTTTAATGCTGGTTGCATAAAGCCATCTACACTTTTCTTCTGAGTAGTTAAGGGTTTAGTACTTAATTGTTGTCTAAAAATACTTACATTTCTCAACGCCCTTTTTTTATTATCGAGTTAGAAATTTTTATTCTTTGTCAATATGATTAAATAAATTAAGAACATCAATTGTGTACCAGGTAAGTCAGTGACCTGAATGTAAGTGATAATTTTACTGATTCCGGAGTAAAGTACGTAATTGCAACCGTTACAAAAATAAAATGGTGATTATCTTTGTGAAAATTGTGTTAATGACTGATAAAATTAATGGTAATTAAATTATGAAGGTTTAAAAGTGGGGTTGTGTTATTTCCGCATGTCGGAGCAATTTAATTGTAATCAGTTATGTTCCCAAAAAGCCAAGGATATAAGCACATTGGCGGAAATAGACTGAAAATCTGAGACACAATTATTTGTATTTTGGAAATTTATTTTTGATATATTGAGAGGCAGATTGCACTTCATGACAGCAATTTTAAAATGTTATTTAGAAGTATTTTATGACTGGTAAATTCAAATTGGTAAACCTTCTGGTATAAGTGTGCAGATGCTTAATTGCTTCAATATATCTTGGAATGTTATTATGTTAGGTAAATTATGACATTTCTTAAATTGCATTGCTTTTAAATTGTTGTCCCAATGCAGTTATTATTCGTGTTTTAAGAGCTAGCAATAAGACTTTTGGCATTTTCCTAGAAAAAGCACTATTTCAAACATTTGTCCTTAAATATCTTTATCAAATGTTAATATTTTTGTATGATGATTATGAAATATTTCTAGGGATCAATAATATATAATTAAAAAAGGAGAACAAAGGACATAAAGCTATATTATACTTGCACATTAAAATATTATCACAAAAATATTTCCAGATTGCATTCTTTCATTAAACTGAGCTTTAAAAATATTTTTTTTACATAGCTTTTTGCTTTTTCCTTGATAAAAAAATAGAAGACAGTAATTGGTGACTTGTTTTTCCCACGATCAGAACTGCTCGACTCACTCTGTGTTTGGTTCAACGTTTTCACCACTACAATTGTAAGGTTGAATTATTTTTAATGATGCCTATTTGTGTGTAATTCTAAGGCCTCCGAAAAGGAATTGTCGCGACAACTTCATCGCGAGAAAGAGAAGAACAGAAATTTTGAGCAGCGTGTGAAGCAATTAAGAGAGGAGAATGAAAAGTTACGACTTGCCATGCCGTTTGATGACACCAGTTTGCTGCCGAGGAAAGGAACGTACGACATTCCGTACAGCAGCCATTCCACAGACCGGGTAGAGATGATGAAGGTAATAAAATGTGAAGTGTTGTTTGTAATCAATGTTAAGAATTATATGGAGAGAATACTTGCCATAGTGGTGTGTAAAATCTGTTTATCTGGCAGGATTTAAAAAAAAAAACTGAATCACATGCTTGACAGGTTCTTGTGCTTCACATATAAAACACCTGGGCCCTGTCTCATCAAAGATTTTATGACAAATTTAAGGAACAACTGAATTTTAGTTCACAGCAAAAAGACATTTTTTATCACTATGGTCCTAAAATAAATTGCATCGGAAAGGTTGAAAGGAAATGAATAGAATTAATGACATTTACAAAGCAGTGAGGTTGTTGCTAAGCAATTTTACCTCTTCACAAATTGCATCCGAACTTAAAAGTGTTGTATGCTGTTTAATAAGACAGGCTCCAGCTGGGTTCATAATGGGTTTTTAGTTTTTTTACAAAGTATTCTGTTTAGTTTAAACAGTTTAGAAAATGTAATTACTTTAAAAGCAAAAACTTAAGAAATTAATCATCCATTAGATTTTCCATCTTAGTAGCCATATTTATAGTCAATCATATTTAAATTTTCCCTACACTTTTTTTGTCATCAGTTTTATTTTATACAAGCATTTACCATTTTCAAAATAACAAGAAAACTATGTGAATAATGTTTTTACATAAGTAAATATTTTTATCCATCATAATAGAATGCTTTGTTTAACCCTTTGAGCGCTGGAACCGGATTTTGAAGGCCTTTGCAAACAGTTTGGATCCAGATGAGACGCCACAGAACGTGGCGTCTCATCAGGATCCAAACTGTTTGCTATTCTGATAGTGGTCTTAGAAAAAAAATCAAAGAAAATGCTAATTTTAGAAATTCAGCAGACGTCATTTAAGCAGACGACAAATTTCCCAGCATGCAAAGGGTTAACCATATGTTTCCTTTTACAAATATACAGATTGATATATCATTGACTATAATTATGGCTACTAAGATGGAAAATCTTGTGGATGATTATTTTTTGCTTAATATTGTATATTTGCAAAAAGAAACATATAGTTGAACAAAGCATTGTATTTTTGTAACAATTGTTAACCATGGGCCATATTCACCAACCCGTTCTAAGACTAAAATAAAGCATACACCAAGAAAACAAGCTTAAGAGTTTGAATATTTACAGGCTAAAATGGTGCCTATATAATTAACACATTGCCCTAAACAAACAATAATGTAATAAAATGTGTTAACTGCAATACTAGAAATAACTTTCAAGTAGTTTTAGAACATTACAGTTTTAAGAATATTCTTTAGTTTGAGACCTGAGTCTAAGAATCTGTTGGTGAATACGGGCTCACTCTTTGAGCGCTGGAACCGGATTTTGAAGGCCTTTGCAAACAGTTTGGATCCAGATGAGACGCCACAGAACGTGGCGTCTCATCAGGATCCAAACTGTTTGCTATTCTGATAGTGGTCTTTGAAAAAAAGTGAAGAAAATGATGATTTTAGAAATTCAGCAGACGACATTTTAGCAGACGAAAAATTTCCCAGCATGCAAAGGGCTAATGTTCTGTGTACAATGTGTCACTACAGGCCTTTTCCTGGCACATCTGCGGGTCCGTTAAACCAACCCATTCCCAAATCGAATTTGTAAAAAATATCTTCTTTTTTTTTAGAAGGAAGTGTGATTATAATGGTTATAATGTCTCAATTTTATTTTATTTACATCTTAAAATTAAAACTATAATTTATTTGAGTTTGTTTTTCTAACTGTGATTATAAGAGATATATTAAATTAGTTTTTCCCAAATCAGTGAACTTTTCCTGCGAAAAAAATCCCCATCCCGAATTTTTTTTCCAAAATGGTCAGGAAAAGGCCTGCACTTACGTCACAACTTGCATGATAGATGTCGTACTGTTTGTTTACCAGCACAATATATCGGATGACATGAACTACATCATGTCACAAATCGAGAAACAGGACGGCCTTGGAACGGAGGCGGATAAGGAGCAGGTTATACGGGTACTCTGGAACAAACGAGATCTTGCGTACAAGCAGCTGAGAGAATTTGATGTTCAGCTGCAGGGGATGCAACTCTCAGAAAACAACCTTGTGGATGGATTGAAGGTTGCCTCCCTTGATTGTGTTTGAAATTTTATAAATTCTTGAAGAATAAGTTGTTCCAAAGATACTCATAGTACTTTCTGGGTGACGACTCAATGGTTTAAAAGAAGTCTTGAATAATTAGTTTTGCCAAAGATAATTGAAGTAGTTTCGAGGGGATAACTAAACCATAATCTAGTTGGCGTTGTCATATAAAAACAAGCTGAGTGTAAATTGAGCATGGTTATAGTGAATTACACCAGCATCAAAGATTTTTTGTTTTAGAACAATTAAAAATAAAAGCTGGATATTGCAGCAATGTTTTTAAATTTTTCCCATTTTTTTTTTTTTTTTTTTTGCGATGATCAATAAAACGTGGTAAAGATGTTATGACCTTCTGCTGGTCCCCACAAAATGCAGCTGCAGGAAATAAATGCCCTTGAAGTATATGCTCTCACCCACACCCTTCATGGGCAAGCATCTTTAAACCTTTCCCGCTCAGAAGCAAATTAAAAATGGCTATATCAGGATGCAGGATCAACAGGGTTCACAAGGGGTTTACACACAGGCTTGACAGAATGTTAACACTTGTATATTTGCAAATATCTCAAGTTATTGAAACACATTTGCAAAAATCTTTAGTGCATAAAAGTCAGTTTTTCTAGCAGTTTGTGCCGATATCTTAAGCTTTAAGAATAAATCCTTGAATACGTCTGCAATCGGTGCCATCATTACAGAATACTGCGCATTGTCCATTAAGGATTTATAACCTGAATAATACATTGTGGACTTAAGGTACCCATAAATTAATCCTTAAAGCCTTTCAACACTAAGAATACATTTCGTCTGGTCTGTGAATTTAAATTACAAAAAAACTAGGGACAAATGTGCAAATTATGCATGACCAGTCCTGTTTATATTATTTCCATTTTAGACTTCAATGAAGTATAAAAACAAAACTAATTGAAAATAATTGATTGTTCATGTGTTTTTTCTGCCCCATTTAGTTAACTGGTTTTCCAGTACAAAATTCACATTCTTATGCTAGTAAATGACAACTGCCCTACTTGAATCAAAGGTAGTGGAAGAATTGTCATTCACAAGTTAGAAGCCAACTGGGAATGAACCTCACTATCCTTAGATTTGTTGTCCAGTGATTAACCAATTGAGCAAGCCCACCTGGCTAGTAAATGTGGGAGAGTAAAAAGTCCCGAAAACTTGCATGACCCTGATTAAATGTTCACATTAATTTTGCACCTTTTTATTCCATTTTTGTTTAGTTACACAAAGACTGATACAAAAAAGTTTAGTCCGTGAAACTATCTGTGCTTATAACTTTTCTCAGGAAAGAAATTGACTGAATAACGTATCTTTTAAAAAAAAATCTTTCATACAATCTCCTGCCTAAATACATTGCCAACAATTTAAAATTTAATGTAAATGGTTTTATTGCTTACATGGCTGTCAAAAATTAAATTGCCAAAATCTGGTAGGCCCTTCTAAATAGTTTTTAAGTTATGGAAAGTGAAATTTGAGGATAAACTTGATACACACACACGAATCATATATAGTTGCTATTTATGTTAATTATTACAGATTGTATACTTTGTTTATTGGTGTATTTTGTTTGGTTCTCATTAATTCTATTACGTTTTGTTGTCTTTAATTATCTGGTTGAAATTTAATTTGCAATGCAAGTCCATAATTTGTATTTTTCTAATGAAGACGGCAGATTTGAAAATCTCCAAACACATTTTTATTTGCAGAACATGCAGAACTTTTATCCAATCGGGTGTGTTTTAAGTCACATAATTACCCAATTGTGCGTGTGTTTGTAGAACATGCATGACGCTTAGCCAATTGAGTACCGTTATGTTTAAAGTCACATAATTATCCAATCGTGCGTGTGTTTGTAGAACCTGCGTGACACATATGGGCAGGCAGACGGCAAACTAAGGGCCATGGAGGAGGAGGTGGAGGACGTTAACAGTAGACTGGCAACCCTCGAGCAGACGTACAAACAGTAAGTTTTCTTAAAACTGAACGAATGCACCAAAATTCTGAAGAGCACAAATTCACATGCTGATTAAAATGAATATAGAAGTTCAGTTAAAATTAATACCTTTCAAGTTATATGCTTCAAAATTACAAAAAATTATTTCTCTTAATCTTCATGTTTGTCAATCTATCAATTTAAGCCATTTAATGACAAACTTCAAAAATTGCCATAATCTGCCATTTAACATGCTCCATTATCTTGTGCAGACAGGTGACGGTGCTGGTACACGAGCGTCACGATGCCTTCTCTCGCCTGAAAACAGCAGAAGATCTCCTGGCCGCAGTGCGAGCGGAGAATGAGGCGTTACAGCAGAATGTGTCTCTCTCACATTCACCTGCTGGGATCACACTCAAAGGACATTCAGGTATGATTATGTCTAGCAAGGGTGTCATGAAGACCTTTGTGTCATGAGGTATTTATGAAATAGTGTTTTCCTTAAATGCAATTTTTTAACTGAAATAATATTATTATTATTATGTAATATAGGTTGTTATTGGTTTTATTATGTTTATATATTGAGTATTAAATCAGAAGGTACCAGTTGGTGCTCAAAAGCAAAAGGGTAATCGATTAATATTTTTTTTTTTAAATGTATAATAATTTGCTAAATCCATGGAATCTTTTATATCAACCTTTGTTTAACTAGAAAAATGCTAAATTGAGAGAATTGGGTCAAAGCTTACCTATAAAATCTGCTTAAAACAGTATTTTGGGTTTGATTGATTCGCTCTAGATCTTTACCTTTTAAGACCAACTCACTACTGCTCATCACCATATTCAGGTGTGGAAGGCCTACACGCCCATGTGTCCAGCCTGGATGGTAAGGTGGCCCAGCTGACCAGGACCAATCAGCTGTTTGAGGGAGAACTGACCACTCTCCGGGTACAACTGGACGCCAGGGACAAACAGCTGCAGGTACCAGGGGAGAGGTTCCTGTTGTATTTGAGACCCGCTCTGGTTAAAAGGCGCTTAATGCATGTGTGTAAAGTGTCGTCCCAGATTAGCCTGTGCAATCCGCACTGGCTAATCTGGGTCGACACTTTCCGCCTAGACTGGGTCTTTTGTTAAGAAGAGACTTCCTTCAAACAAAAAATTCCATAAAAGCGGAAATTGCAAACTGCACAGGCTAATCTGGGATGACACTTTACACACTTGCATTAAGCCCTGTTTTTTTCAGAGCGAGGCTCATTTTCTTGTGATGCTTTATAAACTGTTAGTACCATTTGTATTGTGTGTTAAATAGAGACTGTAACAGCTACAGGTCAATAGCAGGAGACAGTTTGAGTTTCCTTTAGTTGTTACTGTTCCGGTCTCTAAAAACTTTTATAGTCATTTAAGCTAACAGAATGTTTATATACATTAAATCATTATATAAGCAACATGATTATCAACCATTTGAAAATAATATGAGCACACATAACCTTTTTTATACAACATAGACATTAATTGAATCATTAACTTTTAATTTCCATAATAACTTGATCCAACAGATAACAGCTGTTTTGGTATTTAGGCATTAACAAGGTTAGAGCGATTCAGCCCTGGGGTTTAGCCCTTTGCATGCTGGGAAATTTGTTGTCTGCTAAAATGTTGTCTGCTGAATTTCTAAAATTAGCATTTTCTTTGTTTTTTTTTTCAAAGAATACTATCAGAATAGCAAACAGTTTGGATCCTGATGAGACGCCACGTTCTGTGGCGTCTCATCTGGATCCAAACTGTTTGCAAAGGCCCTCAAAATCCGGTTCCAGCGCTCAAAGGGTTAACTAAATGCCTGTTGGCAACATGTAGAGCCAATTGTCAGGAATGCCATTCATATCGTAGTTGTCAACCCTTAACCACTCAGAAACGCATTTAAAAAATCAAATATTATTGAGGACCCTTATACTAGATTATAGTTTTAAAGGCTTCATTTCCAAGCCTAAGATACTGATGAGTAGCAAACAGCATAAAACCT
>VMBQ01004498.1:31188-82565 GCA_007657795.1 Dreissena rostriformis
ATTATTTTTTTTAGCAGTCACATAAACAACCAAGCAATGTAATATGGAATTTTTACAACCATTATTGCTGCTTCTTCCTGTATTTGCGCGATGATTTTCTAAAATATTAACTCCGTGACGCTATATTCTCAAATCTTTTTCTATAAAGAAGGAATGTAGTTGACAATCGTTAATAGTTTTATTTGATCGTTCGTCAAAAAGTTGTAACTCTGTTACTCTTGTATCTTCAATGCAATTGAGTAATTAAATAGTAATTAAATTGAATGCGTTTTAATTCCCTTTTATTATTGTTTAATTTGAGTTACAATGCTATGACGTTAATTTTTATTTACACTTAAATGTATTATGAATATTGCTGGGCCAAGTGTGAGGTTGAGCGCTCTATAACCAGGTTTAAACCCCCAATGCGTTGCATTGACCGTTCCAAGGCGGTGACCCCAGCTTTATTCTTATTTGTGTTTATGTTGTTTTGTATTGTGCTGTATTGTGCTGTTTTGTACTGTTTCGGCAATCGGTCACTTGCCATTAATAAAGGACCAACTAATTGTTTGTAATAAGATTTCAATACTGCTCCAGCAGCTGGAGTTTCACTTCTTTATATTGATTATGTCCAGGGCAGTGTTTGTAGGCATTGCATGACTGTTAGGTGGTTTAATATCTTTTTTACACAAATGCACCCAATATAATGATATATTGACTTAATATATTGACAAATGAACCCAATATAATGACAAATTGACTTAATATATTGACAAAGTGACTAAAAAAAGAAAGTTGAAAGCAATATTGTGATTGACAGAGAAAAAGAACTGAGGTAAAGAAATGGAGTAGTATGGTATTTGGAGGAATACCATGTCTGTAAGGAATTGTGAGATTTCTTCTGATTTAGCTATAGTTTCTTCCACTAGGTTCGTCACGTCTCGCGACCTTAATTCAATAGACCGGTCTGAGTTCAGTTTGGTCAAGTTGCATGTCCCCAACCAAATGTACATGGTGTATAGTTTCCCTGCCTTTGTCTTATGGTCGAAGCTACTTTTTAGAGTGTCTTCTGCGTTTGCTTCCCCTTTTATCTGCCATATAATGTTATTGGTAAACCTTTTTTCAGCTGTTGTTTGGTGTTTTTGTTTTTTGCCCTTACTGTCAGCAAGGATAATTGGTATTGTTTCTACGTTCTGTGGGGTTGCTTCAATTTTCTTGACCAGACACTCAATTGTTTTATATCTCCAAAAGGTGACATCTAGAGTGTTGAGACACTTTTTCTATGAATTGACCTAGTGACCTAGTTTTTGACCACACATGACCCATTTTCAATTTTGACATGGATTTCATTCCGATGAACATTCTGACCAATTTTCAGGAAGATCAGGAAGAAAATGTGATTTCTAAGAGTGTTAACCGGCTTTTTCTATGATTTTACCTGGTGACCTAGTTTTTGACCGCACATGATCCACTTTCAAACTCGACCTAGAATTTATCGAGATGAACATTCTGATCAATTTGCATGAAAATCAGCAAGAAAACGTGACCTCTAGAGTGTTAACAGACTTTTTCTATGATTTTACCTGGTGACCTAGTTTTTGAACTTGACCTAGATTTGATAGAAATGTACATTCTGAACAAGTTCTATGAAAATCAGACAGAAGATGTGTCCTAACAAGGTTTTCCTATAATTTGACCTAGTAACCTAGTTTTTGACCCCAGATGACCCTTTATCAAACTTGTCTGAAAGATGAGTGTTTCATTGTGACCAAGTTTTATAAACATTGGGTCTAATTTGTGACCTCTAGAGTGTTAACAGTCTAATTGTTGACGACGGACGTTGGAAGCATCATGACGACGGACACAGGGCGATCACAATAGCTTCGTGCTCAGGTGACCTAAAAAGCAATTAGTTTCATACATTAAACAATCTCAACAATTTTGGAGTTTTTCCAACTCCAATTTTGTCCTCTGAGTTCAAGGTTTCAAAGAAGTTTGCGATCTTGACTTATTTCTAGGAAGCTTTTCTGTATCTTGTGTGGGGCTTGTTTTTTCCTGGTGCGACATGGTCCACCTTCCAAACCGCTCAGACCTTCTTACCGTCTGTCCACCCATAGCTTTCATTGTTTTTTACTGTACCCACTCCAAGTAACAATTCCAGGCGTCAGTTAACGGACGCTTTATTTTGATCCGTAAAAAACAACAGTGGTTGATGATGTTGACAATAAATCTGAAAATAAAAAATAATTGTTAAGTTAAAATGATAAAAGTTAAATTTGTTCACATCAAAATGTAGGATTCTGCATCTATAAACAATTAATAAAACAAAAAACCTTTGAATAACATTATACAAAAATATGTACCTTTCATTCGATCCACTGCCTTTTGGTTTCAACAAGAGCTCGCTCTTTACCTACAGCATTAATTCTGCAGCAAACCAAATATAATGGCACATAAAAAATAATTAAACATTCGTTGACCAAAAGTCACAGCTTAAATACTGTCTTAACGCAAAGTGTGCTTGAACTATTAAAATATATTATATTATGACTTTTGACAGCTGTGTTTTTATTGTTGCTCTTTATCCATCGATTTCGAGCTCATTAAATAGAATGTTTAAAGGGTTGATAAAATAAATATTGGAAATACATAACAGAAGCTAAAGATATAATCTTACTTAAAATGCACGGGACATAAATATAATAAAAACCGTCAACATTTGACAGCTGTCAAACATGACAAACTCACATTTCAACAGTTTGGGCCCAATGAGAGTCCTAATCGGCATCTGTCAACCCCAACTTATGGGCACCGGTAAGCAAATTGTGCCCATCGACACACTGTTTGACAAGGACAATGATTCTCCTTTTTTTCCGGTATACCCCCACTTTCCGCCATGTTGTTAACTTTGTCTGCTTTGAAAGCGCGAAAATAATGTAATGTAAAAATTTCAGACTGTGTCATGGTTTTTCCGGTAAATAAACATCATACTTTACCTACATGTTGTAGTTGTATTTTATGAAAACAGCTTTTCATGTAGAATGTAGAATTCTCATGAAAGCTGCTACACAAATATTTATACATTTATAACAATACCTTAAAAAACGAAATTATTGATGAAACGGCTCTCAGAATCGGAAATATGTCTTGTGTGTAGATGATAGTAAAGAAAGGAATAGTGACTGCGACCAGTTTTGGCCACAGGGTCAAGTCTCAATTTTTTTATGCCCCCTTCTTCAAAGAAGAGGGGGTATATTGTTTTTGGCCTGTCTGTCATTCTGTCTCTGTCACAAACTTTAACCTTGGTCATAACTTGCAATATTGAAGATAGCAACTTGATATTTGGCATGCATGTGTATCTCATGGAGCTGCATATTTTGAGTGGTGAAAGGTCAAGGTCATCCTTCAAGGTCAAATATATGGGTCAAAAGAGCTCAAAAGGGGGCATTGTGTTTCTGACAAACACATCCCTTGTTTACTATATACTATATATACTACAAAAAATGAAGGGTAAACGGTATTTATCAATGTCGACGGACATTTCAATCTCAATGTTTGTCTATAACTTGCTCAAGCAGTCAATGCTTACTTGCTCAATGACATTTCCTGAGCCTTGTGGATTGTCATCGCAAATGCTGGCTTCAGTGGAAACTGTTGTCGCACCGCAATATTGCAGTTTATGGATGGACTGAAAACTGATATAAAATCAATTATTTACAACCTGGAAGCGCATAAACATAAATATAATAAGCATACCGTCACCTCCCCGCGAAAATGGCCTATCTCAGTTTGGCGCAAAAACGGTTTCGACATTGTCGCAATAGTGAAAACCGCCCGCTTCTCCCGCGAATATTCCAAGGTCCTATCCAATCGGCTTACAAAGTTATACTCATGTGATCATTTGGCGAAGCTCAATTGGTTTGGCGAAAATTTCCAAACTAAATGTAAACAAGTCAAAAAAATATGAGAAAATTGTCTAACTCAAGCTGTTGAGTTAGACAACTTTCTCATATTGTTTTGACTTGTTTACATTTAGTTTGGAAATTTTCGCCAAACCAAAGCTTGAGTTAGACAATTTTCTTATTGACTACAGAAACAGCCAAACGTCACTTTTAACATTATGACACATGGAGGGATATCTAAAAAGTCATAGTGCAAAGTTTTAGCTTCATATTGTAATTAAAAAGAAATATGAAGTTTTTTCCTTCTCCTGAAAACTTGTAAATATTGAGGTTGGCCATTTTCGCGGGGAGGTGACGATACACTACAGACATGCTTGAATCAAAATGGGGTAAAGAACCATTGAAGTGAAACACATACTTGGCTACTTAATTCTCAAATATAAATTAGATTTAAGCTGTAATGCATCAAGAATGATCACAATAATAAATCATTCAATAAATAGTACGCATTCCTTATAACACACATTTGTTTTTATGCATAAATGCTAAATTATCCTTTATGACAAAGAATATACCTGTGAACTCAGTCCGTTCAATGGTAGTGCTGATGTGGAGACAAGGAAATTCCACAACTATTCTGTTGTGAGTGATGTGCTGAATATGCCCCAACAAGCCCTTCACAAGCTTGCTGGTTAGGTTCTTCAGCAATTTTACCGGACATCCTAGTTTTACCCATAAAACTGCAGGTGCAGTATTTTTTCTCATTTCTGCTACTGTACCAGAGTCTTTTGCTTTGAATTCATACAAGTCACCTTTCCACTTCAGTAACGATGATCTGTTAAAGTCATCAACAAGGTCATTTCTTGCGAAAAGTTAAACACTCACTGCTGACCTGGAGGGTGGCAATGGTCGCTTAAGGTCATGGACAAAAGCTTCTGTGTCAGCAGACAATTTTCCTGCAAACACATATGTGATCACATTAAGCAATGTCTGGTTATTTGTCCGATATGATACTGCTTAAGGACCACTGTGTGTTCAAATACTGAAAACTGAGGGCTCTGGAAGCAGAACTCACCACTGTCGTGATAATCCAGATTTGCCACTAGGGGTAGTTGGAAGAAATCCCCAACAAATATGAGTTGCAGCTTCCCAGCTACAGCCACTATACATTCAAACAAGTGTCTGCTTATCATACTGCACTCATCAACTATGAGGCATTCAACATTTTGTAAATTTTCAGTTACGTAATTATAAAGGGCATTGTGGGCATGCACGTAATTGATCCTATCTGGACTATAACGGCCGTCTTCCAATCCTAAAAATCTATGAATTGTACACACATTCAGTCCTGGCTACACACTACAGGCTATGCGTGTTGCACACGTAATTTGTGACTATCCTTTTCTCTAGTTGTGCCTTATAAATTTCACTAACAACATATGACATTTCGGTACCTGCTGGGCCCAAAAGTAATAAATTATGCCTATGAACCGCTCAATCCAGAGCAAGGGCTTGCTCCTCGTTCATTTTTATTCTCTAATTAATAACGTCCATGTGTTGTTTGTTAACAATTGGATTGCTCCTGGCTCCGCTATGCATTGAAAGAAAAGTGCACAAAATTGGAAAAAGAAAACTCAACCAATCAGATAGCGCGTTTCAAACTGGATATCTGGAGGAACAACAACAACAACTATGGCCGACTTTTTTAAAGTTTACTGAAGTAACCATTGTTGCCCGCTCTAATTGTGAAAGATTTGTAAAAAAAAAAAGTTTCTATTGGTAGAGTGTACCACCTAAGTAGGCCAAAGAAAGAAATTATTTTAGACAAACAGAAATGCACAGCAAACTTTTTTTACTAGTCAGTTGTTCTTCTGTCTTTCTAAAAAAATGTCACTGGACAAAGGCTGTATTCATCCATTATGCTTTAATCAATATTGATCAACACACTTCTTGACAAACTGATTGTTATGCACCCATTCTAAGAAGCGGGATGTATTCTTTACAACTGTCTGTTGATAAGTTGGTCCATAGACCATTTGGTGTCTGCATGATATAACAAACCATGCAGGGCAACAGATAAATTTCATGTCAATTTGTTTTCACTACAAGCTTTTTGTAACAATTAGTTTTTTTTCCCTAAAATCAATATGTCCAATAGTTGTTTTTTCAATTTAATAAAAAACTAACCTATATTTCTGGATGACCTCTTTATTTGTTTGCAGTGAATGATTATTCCTAGCAATTCTTATTGCAATAAATAAACTTAAGTCATTATGAATTCATATTGTTAATTGTTGTTTGTTTATATTAATAAATTCATTTAATTGTGTATTGATAAAGCATATATGATGATGAGTTCTTTGTATCAACACTCCTGTGTTTCAGTCTAAAAGCACACTCTATTAGCTCTGGTTTTGAAATTCTGGAATAGTCTACCTTTTCTCCTTTTTTATGCCCCCAAAGGTGGGCATATAGTGATTGCACTGTCCGTCCGTCTTTCTGTCCGTCTGAAATTCTGTCACACTTTGCGTTTAGGTTTGGAAAAATGTGGAAAAACACTTTGTGTTTAGGTTTAGAAAAATGTGGAAAAGGGGTGCATATGTCATCCTATGGTGACAAGCCTTGTTTTTATTTACATTTATTTATTTCTGTTTCAAATACAATTTAGTAATAATATTATAAATTTATCATGTATATAACAGGGTATGAATAAAAAATCTTTAACACACACTCTTTAGTTGTGTTATCTATGAACATTTAATATCATTTTCAAGTTCATCAACATAATTATAAATTTCTTACTTGACATTAATTTATCAATCAAATTGTGTAATCTTCAACAATAAAATAATTGTTGTCAGAACACATCTGACCTAAACAAGACAAGCTGCAGGAATTCCTTCAAATTTTAGAAAGCTATAATTTTTCCTTCGTGTTAAGCAAGTCACTAAAAAAAACGGTTAAAGTTTGTGTCAATAATTCATGGCATAAAAGCTGCTGGTCTGCTAAACTGTGCAGTTTTGATTGATCCTAAAAATATACACACAACATAACACATGAGTACATTTTACCAATACTTCGGTGAATAATAATCTTTCACTCAGTATACCTGAATAACATTCTGCCCCTGAAGTTTGTGCAATAACACGAGAAACATAACTATTTCTTATTTTTGCCTAAACAGTACACACAAGTTCAACGTTTTATAATGGGCATCTGGAAATTTGTCAGATATGCACACACGGTGAAAATCTGCTCAACTAAATCTTGCATGTTCAAACGGACAACACGTTCCAAATGGTAAAATGTTTTTATTCTTTGGATGATCCTTTCAACGTGAATCCTGGCCTTTGAAATCGATTCGGATCGATTTGCTTCCTGTTTTGAGAACTGTGGCCCATCACGCCCTTTAAAATCCGGAATGAGGAGCTTCACTCCTTTCTTCTTCAGCTCACTACTTACAATGAAGCCTCTGTCTGCCATCACAGTTTGACCTTGTTCAAGCCCATTAATCAGAGCTTCACTTTTGAGTGTTATATGCTTGTCAGAAGCTCGACTCCGCATGCTTTTGAAACATAATTCACTGCAAGATTAGGTGACAATCCAACTAAAATTTGACAGTGTCATTATGTTTATAATTCGAGAACATTTTTTTCCTAGCATTCAAATTTGATGCACGCTGTACTATCAGCTTTATACAGTCTGTGACGTTATTCAATTGAACAAACACATCGATAAAGTTCCATTGATGTTTATATTGGTTTCTTAAATTAACAAACACTTTCCAATGTCCAATAATATCATAGTCGACAATATACTTGCGAAACCCAACATGGGCTTCAAACGTGATGATTATAAAT
This sequence comes from Dreissena rostriformis, assembly GCA_007657795.1. Lineage (NCBI taxonomy): Eukaryota > Metazoa > Mollusca > Bivalvia > Myida > Dreissenidae > Dreissena > Dreissena rostriformis. The sequence goes on from VMBQ01004498.1 coordinate 38,930, forward strand.
CTTGAAATTACATGTCTGCTCGTATAGTGCGCACTGACTTATACAGTTTATCGGTTAATGGCTACATGACTCGGATGTTCTTATTTTCCGTCCGACTGTGTCGACCTCCGGTAGCTAACTGAACTATAATACGTGTTTGAATGATTCGTTGGGCGTCCCACATTCGGGCAGCCAATGAAAATGTACCACGTAGAAATCATTCACACCAATCAAAAGGTGATAACAACAATTAACAATACATGCGAAGTCGACCGATAATTAATGTTTTGCACAGGTAATAGATGATATCCGTAAAGGAAATGACCCACCATTTCAAGTATAATTATTAGCCAGTGGGTTACAGTAGTTTGACGTTTTAACCTAAGGGCAGGGAAATATTATCTGAAAAGAGTTCGCGACTTGCCATGTAAATATTTTAGCAAAGTTAAGAAATTATGTTTGTACAATAATGTCTCTAAATTATGAATTTTAAGAAGTAATTAAATATGTTTTCTTTAACCTGTTTGTATATGCTTTACGTGACAAGTCTATCACAATCTTTAAATCTCTGAAACTAGTAAAACACTCTGCTTTTTCTGCTTCATTACTCTGCATTTCAAACAAAAGTTTCAGTTCAGAACACAAAATATTAATCCACATACTAAAAAGTCGTGACAAATGTGCCTTGCTGGTGTCAAAGGTTTGGGCCAGATCTTCATTAAAATTGCCGGTCTTAAACTTCATAAGCACAATGAAGACCTCTTCTTTAATCTTAAATTTGCGTTCTGGACCATGGCTGCTTACATCAGGTGATTCACACAGCACAGATGTTGACTTCCCACGCCAATAAGTCACACCTGACTGAACTCGTGATGACAAGTACGTGCATAACGCTGAAAAAACTGCGTAATTTGGCAGATTGGTGTAGATCTGGAATTTGTCGTCATTGTCTTTAATATATTCCAGTCCCAACTGCTTAGATTTCAAAAGTCTGTTCTGTTCTTCCAAGTCAGTCAATTTAGAGGCTTTACAAGGTGTAAGCTCACCATCCTTGGAATTGTTTGACTTGATATAGTCATGATCAGTAGCCAGGACCGCATCAGGATACGAAAGGGTCCTCAGCAATTTAGGCCGGCCTATGGTTTCACAGAGAATGGATTGAGGCTCTAGCTTCCTTTTCTTTCCTCGATGTGGTGTTTGTACGCAAACTCCTTAAACATAATCACAAATTGCAAAAAAAATCAAAGATGAAAGTCAAATTAAATGAATTTAGCTGTATATGTAACAAACATACATCAGCATACTCATTAAACAAAAGTCTATGTAAATCAATTCAGTCATCTAGGTAACAAAGATACGCCAGCATATAGTAACATATTGTTGGTGCATGAGAATACTGTCAACATACTTGATATGTTTAAGTAAATTACTGTGTACTAATTAACTGTAAACTTGGTTTGTGTTTCAAACATCAGGTCTTTCCATATTTCCACTTTTTAAATACATACAAATTTAGTAAATTCATTATTTTTATACATAGATACAAATGTTATTTTCTATTGCTCTTTAATAATAATGAAACATGTAAACCACTGCCCAAGTTATCTTACAACTATTGAAAAAGCATATTTAACTGGTTTATTAGCCTAGCACATACCTGCAGATAGGGACCGCTTAGTTTCAAGACTCTTGATGGTGTTTTTGGGAAAAATGCTGGGGACAAAGGCGGGACTCTGGGGATTCTTAGATCTGTTCACTAAAAAAGAAATTCTAAATACCAAACGGGTTGCAAAATAATTAATTGCATAACATGTTTAACAATAATAAATAATATTCTAAGGGAGATAATATTTAATGTAGCCGAAATATGCTTATGATATAACATTATAGCTAGAATAGGACATATGTCCAACCATCGTGATGGCATATTAAAATTATGCAGAAATGAATATTCAGGATTTAACAATGGGACACGAATATAAGGTGTAATGATATACTTTACATTAAAATACATTAGGTACAATTTACAATATATCAGAAATGTATAAATGTAAACTTGGCCAAAAATATGCTCTGTTTTTTACACAAAAATAGTAGCAGCGACAAAATGTGTACCTCCAACAAAATGAGCAGAGCACACTCGAGAATGTGCCTTTGGAGCGAAAGCTGCTGTCTTCCCGTTAACATCAATGACAACACGTCATATCGTGTCAAGCCATATAGTTTTTTGTTTATCATCCATTGGGATCAAGTAGTGAGGTTAAAGTAGCTTTTTTTATCTGAGCTGAGCATGAGACACTCATTTCGACTGTGAGGGTAAAAAAAAATATGTATTGGAATACTTCATTAAGGCTCTTGAATAGCATTGTTCTAAATCCCTCATAGTAAACACGCAACCCGCAGTTTCTGCTGTACCAATACACTTACTAATAGCATCTTCTAGACTTAAAAACGTTGAGTCATAATCAGGCATTGACAATCATCCCGCTGTCTAAAAAACACAATAAAAGTCGGAGCTCCCTAGGCCCACAACTTCATTATAACCTCCCTTACCCCCGGGCATATTACCAGGGGCTTGTAGAGATTCACATCCTGCATCTACAAACCCAAAATAAGGGGTCTAGCTATGAACACTAAGAAGAAAACAAATTTACTTCATTAAAAATGCGGCACAAACCACCATTTATTGCTAGTTCATTGCGCCAAGGGCAATAACTCTTTGACGATAGGTCCGAGCCTCAAAATTCCTTCAAACCCTTACGTGTGCTATGCAGACCTTTCCAACAATAATGCCCATATCATGGGGGCAAACTGAGCCTGAATTATGGCCCCTAGCTTAAACCGATTCAAGCCAAATAAGTTTACTAGCTGGGACAAAGGACAAAGGCTCCTAGTTAGGGCCATGTTCTGGTGTGTACCAGTTACAATTCCTCCATGATGGGGTCTCACACCTGTAGATATCAGTTGTCCAGGCTCACCTATAGGAACATCTGCCTTGTCATCCATGCTTTGGAAGCATGCATAATTATGATACTTGCTGGCAAAGTGCTTGAGAATTGAAAACTGGTTTCTGGCATATTCACTGTCTTCATGGGTTGCCCTCAACAGCCTCTGCTGCACTTTCATTCGTACATTGAACCTCCCCGTGTAATTTATTGCAGAATGGTCAAATTCCATTTCCAGGAAAGAAATTGAGCTTAACCCATGAAACTTATGGAATTTCCACATCCTCAGGCAGTCTAGATTTAATTTGATCAAGTAAATATTCAACAGACATTGCGAAAGGCATGAAGTTTATGTCTTTGGTTCTTCTTTCATGCACTGCTGTTTTTTCATCAAGGTATTTTGGTATTTCACCCCAGAAAGCTTCAAATCGTGTACCTTTTTTCCATTGTTTTTCAGTAAATCTACAACAATTTCAATGTTTTCACTTTTTTGAGATACTGGCATAGTCTCATATCAATCTGACGTTCATTTTCATTGTCTGGACTGTACTCAAACTCAGTCAGGAATGTGAACACTGGTTTCGCTATGGTATGATACCTTTCGATGAATTCCTTTTGCATGCATTGTGTCTTGTACTTGGAAATTGATCCAAGAAGAGCTACCATCATTGAAATATGTAGGCTGGTAACATGGAAGGAAAGAAAGATGGCTTTTAAGTTTGAGGTCAACATTTCACAGGGGATTCTAATATGAAATTAAATAAATATAATAGTCATTGTAAGTACCCTTAAGGGGTGTTGCGGCAGTTTATTAAACCGAGGATATATTTATAGCAACACCGTATCGCTATTATTACAACCCGATATTTTTGTTATCAGTATCATCACAGTTGGTTCATAATACAGAGGTCAGTGGTTCGACCCCAGGTGCGGTTAACTTTTTTTTTAACTTTTCTTTTTTTAATTTCATTCTTGTTTTATACTGGAGCTCTTTAGTTCTGTTGTTTACATTCATCCATCAAAGCATTTAATCACAATTTTCAAAACATGCCGAAATCTGTGAACAAGTCCCTGTAAGTTATTGATGCTTAAGGTCGAGTTTGATTATGTATGGTCTTATGTGTGTGATTAAATATTGTATTATTGTTGTTATTTTGGTAAGATGATGTGCTCCCAGTTAAGATTGTAAACCATTTCTAATGTGTATGCATATTTCTAATAAACTATGTACCGGTGCTTGGGTTTTGCCTAATTGCTGTATTTTATGAAATTGTACTCAGACGGTAGGGATGGTTAAACAAAAAAATCTCTGTTAAAAGTGCTGTGACCCCCTTTTTTTATTTTTGTTTCATGATAACAATACGTAGATGAACATATTTGAGCAGTTTCGCAGAAAGTTATTAGATAGAACTTTTTTTAATTCCATTTTTGTGGTTAAAATAGTAAAAAATGGACATTTTTTTTGGGTGACATAAAAATTATAAAAATTAAATTTCTTAAAATTTAACTTGTGTTCTCCATTTTTTTGGTAGTTTGTGGTTTAATTAAATGGTATATGATATATATTAGCTTATATAATATCTACATGTTGCCAATTTCATAGGTTATTAATCATTTTTATGCAATTAGAGATTTTTCAGTTTTAATGAAAAAGTACATGTTATATAATGGTGAATAAAATCAAAACAAGGCCGGTGACCCTATGTTTTTATTTCATTTTTCATATAGTATTTGTATGTAGTACTTGAATATAAATTTTGAGCAAAAGTTATTAGATGGAAAAAAATCAGCAAAACTGCAGCAACACCCCTTAATACCCAAGAAAACATCACTCAATAAAACTTGAAATTTTGATAAAACACCATCTTCAAATTGGACATTCAATTCCACAGTATTTGACGGTTATGGTTGTGACAGCAATAAAATGTGTTCAACCTTTAATATTTTATCAAAAGGCAGGCTATTAACATAAAAACCAGGAAGCCGTTTCATCAACGGTAGTACAAACAGTCATACACTATGACTTACGTAAATACCAACGCTCTGGGTAAAATGTGTTTCATCAAACAAAACGTAAATTACAATTACATAAATTTTATACATAAATATACGACTGGGTAAGGGCCCCCCTTAAATGTGAAATGGTGGCCGTTTTTCTCATTGACGATGACAGGAGACGAAAAGTACCAATTCCAAGATGTTTTAGGGAGAGAATTATTCTCGAAAGCGTAATGGTGTTACAATTCATCTGAGTATTTGTAATAAATCTAAATTATGTGTAATAATAAGTAAATAAGCAATATAGAATCAAACAATGTCATCTCACTTAATAAGCTTCATAGAATAACTGATCATCATCACATTTAAAACCGATTTAAATTTCTGGAAACAATTGAACATTTCAGAATTTCATTTTTTTAAGAGACCAGTTCTTCAAGATGTTTTTCCATGTTCGGTAGAATGGAATTTCGTTCCCTTGACGCTATCAGCATCTCCTCCTGAGTCTGTGTGACACTGTATTACATCCTTGACATGTGGCTGCAAGTAAATAAATGTAATAGTTATTTATAAAACAAATTATATATTAAACAAAACATATGGTTCTTTCATGTATCAGGCATGTGTGATTGTCGAAAATAACACAAACCAGTCATAATAAGACTGAAAGTTAGTTCTTGTATTTGAAATTTATCTAGCTTTTTTAATTTAAACGTAACATTTGTGTCTGACAATAATGCATACATTCCAATTACGTCCTTAATTATACCGATGTCGAAAAAGAATTTAAAAAAAATACACAGAGGCACAAGTTCATACTCTGGTTAACAGGTTAATGAAGTTTAATTAAAAAAGCAGCAATACTTTATCCCCATATAACAGAGTAAAATAAAAAAGAAAGACAAATATAAAACACAAATTGTGATATTTTAATACATGTAGTAGGAAAAAATTAGCAGTCAGCTTTACTATAATTTGTAGAAACCACTAATAATTACTTTTTGTTGCTTCTGTTTTCTGCAGCTGGGTGAGGTAACTTCTGTTTGAGTCTTGACCACCGAGTTCTCTGTCCATTCAATTGATGCATCATTTTCAGGTCCGTCGGCCATTGATAACATTTTGTTTTCTGGAAAAAGAAAGACATGAAAACTGCATTTGTGATTTTTACATGTTATTAAACATGAATGCTAAACACAAAGTACTCCACATATTAAAAAACAAAAAAAAAAACAATTTTGTTAACATAGATGGCAATATGACTAATAATGCAAATGTAACATACAAAAGATTCCAGATAGTAAACAAAATATCATTTTGATTAACATAGACTTAATAGTGTAATGTAACCAGACTTCATGAACTAATAATTTACCTAAAAAACTCCTTGGACCTCCCTGATCCCCCCCCCCCANTGATCACATACATGTACATTTACTGCAATGAAATTGCAGGATCTGAAAGTGGTTTCACATAATTTATCTGTAGTCAAGCCGATGGCGATTAACTTTTATATCTGAAACCATAGGAGCTCCGAGCCAAGATCACCCTTTTTTCAGCTCTGTTTTGCATTTATACAATGACCAAAGAAGTAAAGTCAACGTACATGATCATATTTTGCTCAAATCCAAAAAACTTTTGTAATTTATCGCTGAGGTGTCGGTAGTCTAAAGATAAACAAGAGGGCCCTCAGTGGCTCACTGTAGTCATCTTGGTTCTGATTTCAACAAAGTACATGACATATCAATGGGTCTATAAAAGAAAAGGGCCATATCAGATTTCCCTGGGTTGATCATTTATAAGAAAGTAGGTCAGGGTCATTTAAGGTGTTGATGAAATTTCTAAACTATAATGTGAGGTTCAAATTTCATTAAAGTAGGTTTACCAATAGAAGAAGGTCACTAGGTGAAGTTTAATTCAAATCAGATTTAAAACTAGAATGTTGTTGATTCAGAAGCATTACAGACATTGCAGTTTTTCAAGGTCATCAGTTAAGAGATACAAATCTTCATATTTCCGCTTAACCATGAGTCAGTAATTGGCATAAATTGGGCATATATAGTAGATGGACACCTTGTTTATCACTGGTTGTACAAATTCTATATGGAATTGTACAATGTAGTTGTTAAATAACAAATACAAGGGCGGATCCAGGATTTCTGGTTAGGGGGGCGGGATATTGAAAGATTTGCTGGCGGTCCAGTGGGCCACTAGGGCCCCTGGTGGGTGCAGGGCAAAGCCCTGCCAGTGGATCCAGGGGGGCAAAGACCCCCTGTAAGCTCCACGATTTTAGTGATTTTGAAGGCTTTGACAACCACTTCTCGAGAATGTCACGCCTTATGTACTTTCATCAAAGTACCTTCTTATAATGCCAAAAAAGTGCATAGTTTATACGTAACACGGATGGATATCGGTGACAGAGATTCTAAAGTTAAAACATTTAGCGATTGTCTGTGATGAGTGGCATATGTTGTGTACGAAAAAGAAGAAAAATTAGTTTAAATAGGTGATTTAGATCTAATTAAGTGTGAAACATCAAATGAATTTACTTTACTTTGGCGATTTTAGGGGGGGGGGGCGTATGCCGCGTCCGCCCCCCTTGGATCCACCTATAAAATATGTAGATAAAAGAACTTTAATATTGAAACCTCTGTTTGGTTGACATATTTTTGACACAATACAAGTCACATGATTGTGCGCTATGCTATCAAAAGCAATGAAAAAAAGGAGCATATTGTTAATTAAATAAGGATACATTTCAAACATGGTCCAATTATTACTTTTCTTCATGATGCTTGTTACTATTAAACTTTTCTATGTGGTAATAGTATTGTAGAGTTTATAGATCTGTCCAAAAATAAATAATGACACCGTAGCTTCTCTGCACAATACTGATTAGCCTTCCCCAAGAAAGTTGAGAATAACTTATGTACAGTGAGTAGATACAGTGTAATTATGTATTTATGACAGGTCAAGAAAATTCTACAATATAAAGTTGAATATGTGTCCATAACAAAAATCAACAATAAAATAAAATTAACAAATGAAAAAAACATGGACAATGAGTATACGTAGTTCAAAGGTTTTGAAATGAGAATAAGCAGAAAAAAGATCACTACAGACAATACACAACACTCATGCAGGGCTTGTGAGTGGCCTACATAAAGAGAACAAGGAACTAAGGAATTTAAAAAGAAAGGTATGATTCATACTACTCAGTAATAAACATAAACAAAGCACAATTCGTTCTTAAGAATGTGATAAGTGGACACTGTTTAAATACTTCCTAAACAATACTGTCCAAATACAAGTGTTCATTCCTTGTTAGAACTCCCCCCACCCCCTCTTTACCATCCCGTGTAGGCAGCTTAGCGTCCTTGGTGGTTTCCTCGCCCTCCTCTTCAAAGACATCTTCAAACATTGAGCTGTCTAGATCCTGGGAGCACTCCAACTCTTTAGCAACCATTTCCTTCTTCATGTCGGTGATCTATTTACATAGTTCATTATTCTCCCTGTGAAGACGCAGGTTATATTGCTCTATGGTGCTGACTTTTTGATAAATAGCGATCGTCTTTATATGCATATTCTTCAGTGTGGAATTGCTTTGCATTAAAAGTTCTTCTGACTTTCTCTTAGTCATCCCTGGCTGTTTGGGTTTAACCAATCATCATGGAATAAAGAACAGCCTTTAACTTCATGTCAAGGTCCTCTTGGAAAGACTTCAGGTTTCCAGCAAACTCTTTAAGTGAAATTGCAGCCATGTTTGGCACTTTAGTTGAAAGTGCAGATGGAACATTTGATGAAGATGTTGATACATCAAGCGGAGACAGCTTACAATTTTTAGCAGGAGATGGTCCTTGGCTTGATGCAGATGATGGTGAAATTACTGGACCTGATTCCTTCTTGAGATCTTGAGAACTTCTTCCGTACAACTGGCTGACTCAACCACTGTTTCACCAGGTGTGCTTTAGCTTCAAACTTCTGAAATGATATTGTAAAATCTTTTAATGTGTAGCAAAAGAAAGGCAACTAATGATAACTCTAAAATAACTAGAAAAGTGTCATAAAGCTCTGTATGCAATTACATATAAGGTATTTTTTTTTCTTTCTCTATGAAGCTTAGAAGTTAGATGAATGATTGATATATTAACTATTGTTCCTGCAGATTATTATAAGATAAAAGCTTCGTTTGCTCAAATCTTTAAACTTATATACTATTATACAACATTTACATACCCTTTGAATTTTTGTACTTGAGCGTTTGGTAGTCATCTTCACATTACTCCTGCAGATTTTCCTGTCACATACACTTGTCACCTTTAGTCTTGCCAGTTCTAAGAGATTTCTGTCGAACGCAATACATTTCCTCTCCCTCACTAAGTCCACCACCTCCTCTTGTCTGTCGGCCTCTGTTGGTATCTCCTCTTCTTCTTGTTGGTCCGCTTCCTCCTCCTCACTGACATCAAAGATCATGTCTCCAGCCGCAATAAGCTCCATGTGGTCATTGTCTTCATCAGCCTCCCTAAGATGATTCACACACATTTGTATTACCGCATGAAATAATAAAGAAAACTTTTCAAATAACAGCCTTTCACAAAAAGAATGAAAGCTAACTACCGTGGTAGATAAAAGCCAATTCACAGTATCCAGACAATGTATATAGTGAAAAGAATGAAAATAAGACTGCTTACAATGAACATAATAAGATATATTGATCATTCACATTCCTATCAAACTTGATCATTCGCATTACTATCAATCTATCCCACCAATGAACCTAAAACTATGTGCCAGGTACCTTATTGATACGTCAAAGGAAAAGTCCACAGTCATCTTCATCTGGATTGATGTCAACATCCTCCATGGCATCTTCTTCCTCACTCAATGTTGGGCGATAGCTGACATCTTTCTTCTCCGTTTCCGACACTTCATATGTAATGTTAAAATTACAATATTCAGTAATTAAATAAATTATGATAAAATAAACAAAATATTATGTGAACAAGCATATGTGACTTATCACACAAACACATATAAGATTTATTATAGCACATGAAAGGTTTACATTGACTGATTCACAAGTATACTGTTCATGATGCTATTGGATCTAGACCAAAACCTTCTAAACTAAACTAAAATGGGGGCTATATAGGAGTCACTTTGTCGGTCGGTCTGTCCGTCGGTCGGTCTGTCTGTCCCGAAAATTTCATCGGATCATTACCAAACTGGTCAGAAGTTTTATCGAGATGATGTCTAGGTCAAGTTTGAATATGGGTCATGCCGGGTCAAAAACCAGGTCACAGGGTCACTTAGTGCGTTTTAAACATTCAGCATGTTGTTCGCTCTCTAATTCAAGTTGTTTTAATCTAATCTTTATCAAGCTTGGTCAGAAGTTTTATCTTGATGATCTCTAGGCCAAGTTTGAACATGAGCCATGCAGGGCCAAAAACTAGGTCACGGGGTCACTTAGAGCGTTTTTTAAGATTCAGAATGGTGTCCGCTCTATTATTCAAGTAGTTTTGATCCGATCTTCACCAAACTTGGTCAGAAGTTTTATCTAGATGATCTTAAGGCTAGGTTTGAACATGGGCCATGCCAGATCAAAAACTAGGTCACGGAGTCACTTAGTACGTTTTACACATTCAGCATGGTGTCCGCTAGTAATTCAAGTAGTTTTCATCCGATCTCACCACACTTGGTCAGAAGTTGTATCTAGATGATGTGTAGGTCAATTTTGAACATGGGCCATGCCGGGTAAAAAAAATAGGTCACGGGGTCGCTTAGTTCGTTTTAAATATTGAACATGGTGTCCGCTGTTTTTTTGTAAAGACAGCATGCAAAATATTCTGTGTCAATGCGGCATGTGGGGGTATTCGTCACGTCTGTGACAAAGCTCTAGTTTCTTCTGACGACCTCTTGTTCAGTTTGTTGATGAAAGGTTGGAATTTAACCGATTCTTCCTGCATTAAAACCTGTATACTGACCAAATAGATCAGTAAATTTGTCGCGGATTCTCCACACACAGCAGCTAGGGACAACTCGCCTTACACCTGCCCCTAGCCTGCCATGTTGCCACATAACAAACTGTCTATAGGCAGCATGTCGGTTCCCTTTTGCCTCGTCACCTTCATCAGGATACACCAGAACTTCACTCCGATACGTTCTGGCAATTTGCAGAACTCCTTCTTCAAGAACGTACTGGTCCATTTGCTGAAATATAATAATATACAGTACTTTAACTTATTGTTATGTAATACAGTTATGTTCCAGTATATGTGGCATGATAGAGAAACAATTAAACTCCATACACATTTAAAGGAGCAAAACTCTTCAACCAAAAATCCTTTATTTCAGGCAATTGACACATTGCCCAACATTGCAATATACCGGTAATATTGTGATGGTCCGGACAAACTTTCGGGACAGACAGACCGACCGACCGAAGGACCGACCGACTGACAAAGTGACTCCTATATAGCCCCCATTACCAATGGTAATGGGGGTATAATATAAGTACCTTAATTCAATGTTTCCAATATACCTACCCTACCGAAACGGTAAACTACATGGGTAAGGCTAGGGAAACTAATGAATTTCATTTTTAGCCTGACTACAATCATGTTCTTTTCAAATGGAAATGCTTTATTATACCCCCACAAACGAAGTTTAGGGGGATATATAGGAGTGAGCTTGTCTGACTGTCTGTCTGTCGGTCCGTATTGGTTGTCCGCTCTCTAACTCAGGTNGTATTCGTCACGTCTGTGACAAAGCTCTAGTTGTTGTCAGATAAAATTTATAAAAAGTTATTTTGTTCTGTAGAAGAAACATACAGTATACCTCATGCATATGTTTGAACTTGGTTCAGTCTTCGTCCGAGTTTTCTTTATCATTAGAGCTGTCCACAGAGAAGCTTAAACTAGGACCCTAATTATACATAAGTAAAATAAGTCAAACTGTGGTGATTGATTACCAAGACTATATTTATAAAAGTAAATGCGGGTGTTCTTTGCCCTTCCATGTATGGATTCACATAATATTCTTTTCATCCATTAAATGCATTGTTCAATTAAGGCATGGTTTTTTGTTTCATATTCATACCAAAAACCAATGGAAAGTCAACCATTTAAAACACAACAATTAATTCCTACTCATTTTATCCTACGACCAGAGAATAAACGGTTCTAGTTCCATTTTTATTGAATTTCAAAAAAAAAATCAATGCAGAATCAAGTTATTAAAATCCCAGGCATAATATAATACTGTACTTACTGCATCGGATTGCAAAAGCTGGCACTAAATCCAGGAACTAAGGATACAGCCTGCGGGGGATGTCAAGTTAGTCTGAATCTATAACAGTTCCAATTAACACATTTATATAAACTGAAGTTACAAGTCTGTGAACAAAACAACAACACATGATAGATGAAACAATTACATTGGTTAATTTATCTTAACACAGTGTTTTTTTCAAACATTCAACATCATTTGCAAGGAATTGAATTATTTTTTGTATAGTGATTAAGCATCATTTTAAATAAAAAGTAAGTTAAAAGTAAAAAAGGAATCACCTTTCATGAGTCTCTGCCTCACTTGAGCTTATCTGATGCAATCCAGATATCTCTGAGTGACTGAAAATATGAACAAGTTCAAATAATGGACCCTATAGTGGGTGTCAATTTTTGTCATATAAACATAATATAAATTAATTGAATCAACAAGTTATAATACAAATGATTCGGCATAATTCTGATATTCTTTAACAATATGATCCAATTGTTTTTTTGTTTTTTTTTAATTTTAGTACATTTATTTTGAGAAAAAAACAACATATATTTATATTACTACTATAGTCAAAATTTAATTCTCGCAGTATGAAGTGAAGTCAAGTTCTTCAAAATATGCACAATATTTACAGTTTAACTGTTATATATATTGGCAAAATATCCACACATGTATCAAGGTTATATTTATATACCCAGTTATTGAAACTGGTTCCGAAGACTCTCCGGGTGAGATTTGCTTTCTTGAGTTTTCGGCTTCAGGGGTGTTGACTTGGCAAGGGGTTCTTGCTTTTTCGGCGAAGCATTACCTTGTATGCGTTATACCTGTATGATGATAACATAATAAAAGTCAATCAATAAATTATAAAGCATTATAAATATCATTTAAAATGCTTCCTTTTTGTTGTCAACATGATTTTACTGTCAGAAAAAACAACAACAACACAATCTTACTTAAACAATAATAATAAATGTTTGACTTCTTAGTCTGAACGGTAAAAAATAAATAACATTCAGAATCTGAAATATCATCATTTCATTGTTCCGGTATGATTGCAATTAAAGAATGGATGACTGTTAATTTTAAATAACTATTTAATTAGTTTCCGCCTCCGCATCCGTCACAGGCGATCCCGTCGGTGACATCAGTCTGGCAGTGGGCATACAATATAAAGAAGTGAAACTACAGAAGCTGCAGCAGTATTGCATTTCTATCATACACACCTTCATGGTCAGTCTGATACAGTGGAGCCTTCTTTTACTGGACCCCCAGCGTTGGACCGTCCTGATTAACCTGTTCTGTGATGCTCTTCTCCAGGCACCTGTCTATAACTGCTGCATATGTTCTTTCTAGGGAAGAGAAATTGGGATTTTTTTCCAGGTTTTTGATGATCTGTGGCAGGATCTCGTCCTGAAAGTCCTGTGTGCATGCACCATTGATGAGAGGTGAGCACTGAGTGTTGTAGATATTTATGGTAAACTTTGGGCGTGCTGTTCGGGTACCGTTCTTGCGCAAACTATGTACCTTGATTGTAATTTGTGGCAAGTTACCAGCCGTGTCAACAGATTTTTCCACAATGCATGCAATCCTGAATGTTTTTGATAATTCTTGATCAAGTGCCAATTTCTCTAGATCAACTTTTAAGAGCTCGAAGAAGCCAGCGCTGCACTCAATCTTCAGCTTCCTCTTTTTTATCAGATTTTTGTGGTTGGTGGTTAAGTTCATAGTCTTTCGATTTTATGATAGCACCTAGGTTGGATATGTTGACAGAATTGTGAATGGGAGACTGGGGTGGTTGCTGGTTGTAGCTCATGATAGCGTTACTACTGTTGGAGGCCATTATTCCCTTGTTGATCATCAGTGGGGATTCGTATGGGTTTCAAGAAGTCTGTGAAAGGATAACATGGTAGGGTTTCAAGAAGTTATGATGATGATGACAATTCTGTTGGGCCTACATCAGCAATAAACCTTGCTTGCCGGCTTTCTGGATAGCTTTTCGGGAAGAACTCTCTGGTGGATACAGCGGCCGTCACAGGTGAAGGGTATTGCAAAATAGTGTAACTCTAGAGGGAGCTAACTTATTACCGAGAATGAATCGTGGGAATGTCAATAAAAAGTCAACTTCATAAAAAGTCCACACAAATGTTCATAAAATACGTTTATAAAGGTGTATGATGAATATAATGTCATATATCTCCCTTTTCATCCAGAAAGCTCGAAGGCTTGTTCAGTTCGTACGAGTTACACATATGATAAAAAGTTATAATAATAAAAAGTAAATAAATGAATGAAAANGAAAAAAAAAAAAAAAAAAAAAAAAAGTAATGCGACTCAAGAGAGAGCTAAATCAATGCTGGGCATGGATTTGTGGAAGTGTCATTAAAAAAATAATCATATATAACTACATAAAAGAGTCAACACGAACGTTCATAATACGCAGATAAAGGCAAATGGTTAGTATAATGTGAGCTACCTTTAGCTCATTGCTGGGCATGAAATTGTGGAAATGTCGATAAAAATTCAACTACAAAGAAGGAGTCCACACAGACGTTCATAATACGCAAATAAAGGCAAATGGTTAATAAGAAGGGAGCTAACACATTGCTGGGCATGAAATTGTAGAAATGTCGATAAAAATTCAACTACATAAAAGAGTCCACACAAGCGTTCATAATACGCTAATAAAGGCAAATGGTTAATAAAACGGGAGCTAACACATTGCTGGGCATGAAATTGTTGAAATGTCGATAAAAATTTCAGCTACATAAAAGAGTCCACACAAGCGTTCATAATACGCAAATAAAGGCAAATGGTTAATAAAATGGGAGCTAGCACATTGCTGGGCATGATATTGTGGAAATGTCGATAAAAATTCAACTATATAAAAGGGTCCACACAAGCGTTCATAATACGCAAATAGAGGCAAATGGTTCCCAGAATGGGAGCTAACACATTGCTGGGCATGAAGTTGTGGAAATGTCGATAAGAAATTCAACTACATAAAAGAGTCCACACAAGCGTTCATAATACGCAAATAAAGGCAATTGGTTAAAAGAATGTCATATATCTCGCTTTTCTTCTAAAAGGTTCGAAGGCTTGTTNATTATACATGGTAAGGCAACTATTACATAATTGCTAGATATTACGATTATATTTGAGGTATGAAAAGCCGAGAAGCCCTACTACATATATAACGTTATTTTACACGTATATACTTTCATCTAAGTCGACTTATACACACAGCTACTTTACCGTATGCCCCACATAAAAGTAAGGTGGCGATGAATTAAATTTTAAACAAGTTTATTTCGCGGTTTTGAATCGTAAATTAGTGAACAGATTTATCCATACACCATTACCAATGTCGTTTACACAAGACATTAAAATGTGGATCGCTTTTCAATTTTATCGACAGCTGACCTTCGGAAGGTAATATTAAAGTCCGGATCTTATATGACTGGTATGCTGAGTACTTAAAAGCAATATTCAGATAAATGCGCCTCGCTCTGGGAAAACGGGGTTTAATGCATGTGCGACAAGTGTCGTCCCACTTTTAGCCTTGCTTGGATTTTCGCTATGAAGATACTACCCTTAAACGAAAAAGACAAAAAAGCGGAAAATGTCGTCCCTGACTAGCCTGTGCGACGGCACAGGCTAATACAGGACGACACGCTATGCACATGCATTAATCCCGTTTTCCCAGAGCGCAGGACATTTAAATTACCGAGCTTTTTCAATATAGAACCATGCATCGATTTTAGGACTGTCTAAAGGCTGTGAATAGATTTTTCATAATATTTTCATATTGAAATGCATTGCGCGTTTTTAATGTTTTAGAGGCAAACGATTGTTAAATGAGCACACTAATTGATACATTTTGGCTTAATAATAATTTGTAAAAGAATATTTGTTTTGATAAAACAAGAGACTTGCGCCCTTTGTCTCCGTATTGAAAAAAAAAAACGTAACGTACATTTTTGTCTGATATGGCCACTTAATGTGGCATTTAGGCAAAATGGAAAATACTAAAAGGGTAAACCAACACAGAAATACAATGATTTGTATCCCGCCTTAGCATTTTTCACGAAACTAAGACATGTACGCTAAAAACAAATGTCTGGCCTTCATTTGGTGTTATACAATATGCAAATACAACATAATTTGACTTAAAATTGTGTTCCCATGGAAAGATGCGCTATTTAATCATAAAACGCGTATTTTATTGCTGCGAAGGCTGTTAAAAACCCGAAGGGAAACATAATACGAGACGTTTTTTTATATTATTTTTACGTAAACTTTACATTTCATTTAAGATACTTTGTTAGTTTACCCAAGTTAATGAGATTACGTTCTTGTTATCGCATAGCGTGTTATCGTTCATACTGAAAATTACCAACGGATTCAAAGTACTAACGGTACAACACATGCTGCTACTACAAATACCAATATGCATTCAAGATGAACTAATATTATAATAAGTCACCTACTGATAAATTTGCTTCGGTTGCTTCGGATGCCGCTTCATATCATACGGATACTGTCACCACCATCATAATCGTCACTTCCGCTGCTGCTTCGATCGTACTACTACTATTACTACTATTACTGCTACCGCTGCTACTGATACTAAAAATTAAAACAACAAGAGATGTGTTTGTCAGAAACACAATGCCCCCTACTGCGCCGCTTTGAAATAAAATTTCTATTTATCATTTGCCAGGTAAAGAAATTATCTCCCTTTAAAGCTTATTACTTCGCTTGGATTTTGTTTTTTGACCTTTGACCTTGAAGGATGACCTTGACCTTTTACCACTCAAAATGTGCAGCTCCATGAGAGACACATGCATGCCAAATATCAAGTTGCTATCTTCAATACTGCAACAGTTATGACCAATGTTAAAGTTTTCGGACGGACGGACAGACGGACGGACAGTTCAACTGCTATATGCCACCCTACCGGGGGCATAAAAACTGCTGCTGCTGCTTTTACTTACATGTCTTCTACCTCTACAACAACAACAACAACATCTTCTACTACTACCACCACAACCACCACCACCACCACAACGAGGTCATAGAAATACTACAGACGTTATTGCACGGATGCTACTCACCATTTTGAATAAATCGCTGCACCGGATCTTTGTTCACGAACAGGAACGGCAAAAACCGTTCGAACGTCCGACCGTCCTGTCCCACATCTATCCTCAAATACCATAAACTGGAGCTTACAAACACCGGCGTGTTTCTCTCGGTCCACGCGCGACGCACGTGCGAAGTTAAGATGTGGTCAGCAGTAGAGCACGTGCTTAAATTTGCCGTCTGCTCTTGCAATACATACCAGCCCGGAAGTGACGTAAAGAGAATGTAGAGCGCAAGAAAGGTCAACGCTAGCACCATCAACGCGTGGAAGACGTATTTGTCCGGATTAAATCCACGTCCGACGTACTGATACACTTTTTCTTCGTCCTTGCATTGGCAGACATTTTGACGACCCATTTTTCTCCCTTTCTGAGTTACCTTTGTAGAAATGTGAGAGAACAAAAACCACAGTTAAGTTATATATGTCTATCATACAGCACGTAATTTGGTCATTTGTGCACAGATGCGTGATGGTAACTTATCTGCGTAGGCTAATACGTTAATGCAGTAAAAACAGTTTTTTTTCTCGAAATTCCTTCACAAAACGCACAACACTTGTTCCAAAACGCTTATTTCAGTTTCATCCAAAGCTTTCACGTATTGAGAACATCTAATTAGAGAACTTTAAAAACGTCAACATCTTATAAAATCCCTATTAGCAATGTCCTGGTATAAACTATAAACTCCTGTTTAAACATACACGAACGTTTGTTTAGAGGCAAACACTGCTTATTAACTGCTTGTAAACGTCAGCCAACGGCTGTTTTTAACGTACGTCCTGTACACAACGTTCGTCGTATTCACTGGAGCGACGTTTTTATATGTTTTCACACTGCTGTCGCCCGCGGCAAGTCGCATTTGGTTGAGAAACAATACTTTGCCGCCGATCTATCATTTACGATTCATTATCAATCCTGGCAACAGCTTGAGGGCAGTGGATGCAAGTACTGAAATAAAGTGATTAATTTTGAGTTCTAGATAGTTTTCAAAATCGGATGAAAATTGGTTTTGTGAAAATATCAAGTTATTTTATGCTTTCCGGTGGTTTATAGAGAAATATCAGTGAATTAAAAAACTGATAATTCACTGTTTCAAACTGTGAAAATTAACAGTGAAAATGCTCTATATACTGTGAAATGACGTCGTGTTCATGACGTTACGACGTTATTATTTTAGCAAAAAAACACAAAAATAATCATTTGTAAGCAGAAAATAAAAAGAAAATTTGTTGGATTTGGTGGAAGATCGATTTTAATTCACTCGTGATCATAGAATTTCTATGATCACTCGTGAATTAAAATCGATATTCCACCAAATCCAACAAATATCCTCTAGGTTGTATCTATCAATACCTAAAATATTTAAAAAAAGAGATATATTTCAAAAAAATTATTTGAAAAAAAAACAACAATATCGATCGACAAATTATTATCAATTACTGAGATCTTTATCTTTACTTAGAGTCCAATATATAATGAAAAAATAAGATAAGTATTGTTATATATCATCTGTTGATGTCCCAAATATGTGAATGATAAATAAATACCATTCATTTTGCAATCTTCATTTGCTCGCGGCAAACAGTATTTTCTTAAGTAAAAACATAAGATAAATAAGTTTTGTTTTTACAATCTAGAACCCATTTATGCCTAGCGTCTAGAAAAAAGGCCTTGGAAAACAGCGTAGACCCAGATGAGACGCCGCATGATGCGTCGTCTTATCAGGGTCTGCGCTGTTTGCTTTAAGGAATTTCTGTAAGAAATATTCTAAATATAGAAATTAATATACTAGACATCCCTAATTTTGGAAATAAATTGATCCAATTTGGATCGGAGAGTCCACAAGACATAAATGGGTTAAACTACTGAAATAACGTGAATCTAATAATTGGCGACTTCGTTATCTGAGTTGTAAATAATACCAGTAAATAATCACCCTGTTAAAAGGACGTGTTCACAGTTTATCAAAATGAGAATTTTTCAACTTTTTGTAACAGATTCAAGAAATAAATTAACAATGTACATCAGTGTGCGAAAAAACACCAATGCCACAGACTTAAACTGAATATACACTTCCGTTTACAAAAAATCTTCGTTAGAAATTGATAAAATTATAAAGCGCCTCAGACGCGAAACGATATTTTTTTTTCGATTTCTTGTGTTATCGTTATATTTTGTATCAACACGTTGATGGTTACACAAAGTATAAAATAAATGACAACCCATGTGAAGACGGATCGTTAGGTCCGCAGATAATGTAGTCGTAAAGTTTCAACGACGACCCGAACATAAACTCTGAATGACACGTGTAGACGAATGGCTGAGTGGTTTCGGCGCTTGGCTTTTACTCCATGGGTCAGTGGTTCGAGCCTTGGTGTGGTTCGCTTTTGCCCCTTTTTTTTCTTAGTTTTTTTTCTTTAATTCTTGTTTTTTTATTGGAGCTCTTTAGTTCTGAAGTTTATATTGATCATTTTAGAGCATTTATTGACACACTTCAAAATATGCCAAAACAAGTGTGAACAAGTCCTTTTAACTAAACTATCTAATTAAAAAATACTCATAATTATATACCGGTATATCGCTTTTGGTTATTTTCCGAAGTTCCTTTGCATAAATAAAATCTGCCGTTTAGCTATTTTATCTCTATCTTGAAAGTTTTCAATGGCATGTATGCTATATAGCCTCAAAATGCGAACTAAACGACGTGCGAACAATTTTGTACAATCAAATAAACTTTAAATTAGAAATATGAATCTATAAAAGGTATAAAAAAAAAGCCATTTATTCTTAAACCAGGTTTAGGATAATTTGAGAAATCCGTGGATCTCCACATCTTTAGTAAAACCCATCTAATCCGTATGTACAAACAACACTTTACTGCTTCTTATATAAATATGTTATGTAATCCTTATTTGATCTTTTCGAGTTGTTGTTAATAGGTGCACGTGTGTACATAATGTTTGAACACGTTCATTGTAGTTTGTGTTTATTTGCATGTTTNTAATCCGTATGTACAAACAACACTTTACTGCTTCTTATATAAATATGTTATGTAATCCTTATTTGATCTTTTCGAGTTGTTGTTAATAGGTGCACGTGTGTACATAATGTTTGAACACGTTCATTGAAGTTTGTGTTTATTTGCATGTTTTTATTTGCATTGTAAAGATGCACTTTGACCATACTTTGTTTAATTGTATGTAAATGGTGAAAGGCGTTTTGCCGATATTCGAATAAAATACTCTAAACTTGAAACTATGCTATACAGCGCCTCATCACTTTATTGTAAAACTGAAGCTTCACTCACGTTTTGATCAGATAAACGCTAATTAACAATACTAAACTTACTATGGAATTAACTAGAATTTGGAGAAGAACAAAAACAAAACACCCCACTAATCTGAGTATACAAGCTAATCTAACAGATTTAAAATCTTTTTCAATCACATACCGAATAAACAATAATTATCTGCTTGAAACTACCATGTGTACATAAAATGGGTCAGTGTTGTTTGTATAAACGGATTAACTGGGTTTTTCTAAAGATGTGGAGATCGACGGATTTCTCAAATAATCCTTAGCCTGGTTTAAGAATAAATGGCTTTTCATGGATTCATATTTCTAGTTAAATGTTTATTTTATAGTACAAACTGTGCTTATTTTGTTCAGTTCGCATTTAAGTTTTCATGTTAATCCTGATTTATTTTTACATTGTAACCTTTGCATAGTTCATTGCAATAAAAAAGTGAGATTCGGCAAATCTTGTTAAAACATACTGAAGATTATACGAGAAATCGGACCCATTACAACTATTTAAGTTGCTTTAACTGCAACGATGTGTAATTATGGAGCCCATACACCAAGCACGTTCTTAGACAAATCGACCACGTTCTGAAGAAAATGCAGAACGGGATGTGAACTTGTTTGAACGTGTAGTTTTGGTCAGAAAAAAAATCTACAATATGATTGAATGACGTGCATACACAGGTCGCGCTACGTGCAGCTCGTTCCTATCCCGTCCTATCCCGTCCTATCCCGTTGCCAATCAATCTATACCCAGTTCAAATCACGTTCGTCCGCAGTTCTTCTTTATTCGTTGTGCAGTGGTAACTCGTTCAACGGAGGTTCTCACTTCGTCCTACTGTGTTCTTAACTACGTTAATATCACAAATGAGGCAACGACCTCTATTTAGATGCAACTTGTCTGAACGTATTGTATTTACGGTTTGAACGTTGTAACAACTGCATTGAACGAGTACAACGTACTTGGAACCTACTGCGAACTCCTTAAAATGAGTTCAACGTACTAAGAACTTACTGACAACTTATATAACGTGTTGCAAACGTTGTAAGAACTCATCTTTTAGTTTCTATTTATTTCCACGAAACAAGATCGTACTTGAGACGTAGTGCGGACGGGGTCGGTCTGTCTGAGAACGGATTGGACGGACTAGAAACCGACTCGATCGGTGTGGCATCGTACAGGTAATTTCGGTCCGATCGCACTACGTTCTGGTACGTTTCTAAACCCGACCGTAGTACGACCCATCCGTTCTTAGTACGTCCATTTCGTTTCCAGTACGTTGTTACTACGTTTAATTGTAGATCGGAAGAAAATTTTGAGTAGGCTCAAAGTTCTGAAACACCTCTCCCGTTCAACCCCGTTCCAGGCCGTCCACTAAGTTCGAAGACAGTTCGTGACACGTTGCTACTACGATTGTTCTCACACAGTTCGAGCCCGTTTAGTCACATTTTTCAGAACGTACTTCGAACGGAGTCGGTGTATCGGGGGTATAACATGAACCAGATACTCGTTACCTATATTAACCTTGTTTTGGGAAAACGGGGCTTAATGCATTTGCGTAGTGTCGTTACAGATCAGCCTGTGTAGTCCATACATGCTAATCTGGGACGATACTTTACGCTCATGAATTAAGTCCTGTTTTCTCTAAACGCGGCTCATATTAGCATAAATTACGAGTTTGAATAGTCTCCTATGTTTATAGTTGTTCTGGTTTGTGCACATGTTACGAAGTGTAATGATACAATAGCATAACATGTATGATAGGCAATTAAAACACTTCATGCATAACGCTTGCGAGCAATACTTCATCAAGCTGTAGTTGAAATATGCGTCTTTCTTTTGCACTTGGAGATGAGCCTCGCTCTGTGAAAAGGGGGTTAAATACATGTGCGAAAAGGGTCGTCCCAGATTAGCCTGTGCAGTCCGCAAATGCTAATCAGTGGCGTCACTGTCCGCCTTTAATTATATTTTTCGTTTAAAGAGTCTTTTCTTGGCAAACAACAAATTGAGTCGGAAAGTGTCGTCCCTGATTAGCCTGATTGCGGACTACACAGGCTTATCTGGAACGACAATTTATGCACATGCATTAAACCCCCTTTTCACAGAAAGAGGCTTATTTGTATATTGTAATAATGAACATCTATCCCTCACATCAGTTAACGTAAATTTGGCATTAACAGTTATTTTGAAATACTAGTTACAATAGCAAAACAATCGTTTTCACTTATTGAAGGTAGTTATATCTTAATGTCTATTCTTACTTATTTAAAGTACTTCCATATTAATTTTTATACAAAGGTAAAACAATATTGCGATGAAACATATTAAACTCACTGGTATTAACTTTCAGTTAAGGCATTTAAATCCCTCTCAACGTTGCTTATAAGTACAGCAAATCTTAAATATAATTGAATACAGTATGTATACCAATACAATTATGTTAAAGGTAGAAAGCTTTATCCAATATCCGACAACTTACTGTCCGAAAAGTAACACACTAATCCAAATAAAATGTAAACCTATACAGTCATGTATCACTCTCCAAACATCGCCCGTTTTGTGTATGTTGCATTGAGAAATTTAAGAAGACATCTAAACACGCTTTCTACGCTTCAATGCTCAAGCAATAGGGGATTATCATGGCTGATTGACTTTGTATGAAAGCGGTTTAAGCATTTAAATGTTTGTCCAAATGTCGAATACGTCGAAATGCAATGCCTGCGATTTCATCATTATAACGATCGTAAAATCGAGTCGAAATTTGAAGCCATGTTATTAAAGTCATTATCAAACAATGATTTATTGTTTGATAATGACTTTAATAACATGGCTTCAAAGTGGATTTAATTAATTATTTAATTATAATGTGTACAATCGACGTCCTTCGTATAACCTTCAATGGCTTTGCAATAGGTATAATGCCTTTCGAACAATGACGTTTAACAAATAAAGCGTTTCCTTTAAAGTCGTGTTACATTTACGAGGTTCGAGAACTCTATCTGACTATTCAATGCGCCCTAAGGAGACTCGGAGGTTGTGTTAAGGGCAATTGCGCCAGATCCGGATATGTCCCGTTGTAGAGAAGACCCTGGGTATTTTGATGCGCAGTTCTATGTCCCATACGGAAGCCGAGTCAGAAGGTTAGGTGTGGGCGGAGTATCGAACCTGCGACACATGAGTCTTGGTACCGGTGCATTATATAACACTTTAAGTTTGTATGGTATTGTTTGTTTAAAGAAAGCGCAAATCCAGCTTTTGTGGAAACTGTCGTCCCTGTTTAGACTGTGCTGATTGCACAGGCTTATATGGATGAACCTTTATGCGAGGCTCGTAGATATTAAATAATCGTCCCAACTATCTATGATTTAGTATAGTTAATTATTTATGGATGCGGATCAGTGGTCTATATAATATACGCGTTGATAATCCAATGCATTGTTATAAAAAAAATTGTTTAACTACATAAATGGGATTTTTCACCGATAGTGTTGTTTTGACATACAATTCCGTAAACATAACATAATCTTTAATGGCTTGAAGCCACCCAGCTGTTTCAATAATCCATGGTTTTCAAGACGCAAAACCCCAAAAGATTAAACATCGCTTTTCCTTTATGATTACAAGATAACGACCGAGGTTTCGATTTGTGAAAAAAATTAGCGTTTACGGTTATAAGAATTTGGTTGAATAAAACCTCGCTATCACACAAATATAATAAAAAATTAACATTAATTATGTAAATATGTTACTCAAAACTACACTTTATTTAAAAAAGGAGACAATTCAACATCCGAATGTGTTAGCGGTCGTCAGAAGAAGTTGTCTTTCTTTGTTGACGCATAGATTGTCAATTATAAGTCTGGATAATTTATGTTGTTGTTTGGTTCTCTGAAATATGTATCTCAGCGTATACTGACAATATAAAGCTTACGCTATGAAACATTTACATACAGTATCAGAAGGATTACGATATGTTGTGGTAAATCCTATGTATACATAGTATTGCACTTCAAATCTTCTCTGAAGTGCGATCATCATCATCATCATCCGGAAATGTCCGTCCACCATGTACAAACCACCTAACAAAGAATCGATTCATCCGTTATTTACTTCGGCTAAGACTATTGTTTACCACACTTAATCATTATCCTATCGGAAATAAGCTTTTAAGTGCAATCGACGTTCTTCTTATCTTTGTAAAAAAGAATTGCGTTTGTGTGCAGACATGAACATTGCAAAATTTATATAAAAAAGTGATTGTGACAACATAATTATCAAAAAGGGAAAACCACCCAAACAAACACAACAACAACAACAGAGACGATTTTTACTTCTACTTCCGCTCTGGCTGCTTAAGCTAATTTCTGCTGCTATTGCTGTTGCTACGAGTAGTATTACTTCTGCAACAATAACAACATCAAAAACGAGAACATCAACAACAACAATAACAAAAAACTTATACTGTTACTTTTGCTACTAGAACTACTATTACTACTATTTCTACTTCTTCTACTACAAAAACAACAACAACTACTAGTCCTATAACTTCCACCACCACCACCACCACACCACCACCACCACACGACAACCACCACCTCCACCACCACCACGACTGACATCACCACCACAACCCTCACCACCACCCCACCCCNTTAAACTTGTATTCGGACTAGATGATGTCTTGGTGTCTCTTAAAACGCATGTGCAATTACCACAGCTAAGATATTAAACATATACAAATTAATACGAGTTAGTTTTAACCTTTATGATATGGAAGGTTACGAAAGATTGTTGACCTAAAGCAGTAAATAAGCTTTGATTCTGTTGAAAGCTCATTACGTGGCTTTAAAATGTCATTTATTTATTGATTAAACATGCGATTGAAAGTAGCAAGGCCAAAATAATTTCACTAGCGTTTCTTTTACTTACACGAAAACTGAACATCTTACTCAGGGATTCAATGTGAACTGAAATGAATTCGATCAAATTAAATATCAAACTTAATCAGTTTTCATCGAACGCAGCAATAAATTGTTTTCTATTCTGAACATTTGTAAATAAGCAGAATATTATATAAAACGCTGCATTATTTTTCGCATAACGATATTTTACACAAACATATTGCCTAAACAAACATTGTCGATAAAACGGGTTTTCACATTTAACGAATGCACATATGTTAAGAATTTATTTACTTCCATATAATTGCCTTAAAAGTAAGTTGACTAAAAAATAAGTCAGTGTCTATTTAGAATTGTTATATTTCGGATTAGTCTAATATCGACGACTTAAGTGACAAGCATTGTCAATGTTCATAAAATCAGACGATCAACTGAATAAATGTGATGGCTTAAAATTAGGGTTCAGTGACTTAGCGAGTTTGTAAGGGATACATAGGGAATATAACATGATCGCTGTTTTCCAATGGGCTGTTTCGCACGATTTGTTTGTTGGACGATGTGTGTTACCTTTGATCATGCCGCAGTTTGCTTGAGCTTACCGGATATATTAATTCATTATTGTACATCATGCACACGTAGAATATTCATGAATATATTTAAACTGTTTGGTTATGAATATATAAAACGTAACACCAAAACTAAGTTTGAAACAATTATTAGAACAGCTTTTTTTAACGTTGTTTTAAGAGTATACACTGTAATGTAATCCCCTTGATACATATCCAATAACTTAACACTTTCAGTGCTGGAACCGAATTTTGAAGGCCTTTGCAAACAGTTTGCTATTCTGAAAGTTTTCTTTGAAAACAAAATCGAAGAAAATGCTAATTTTAGAAATTCAGCAGACGACATTTTAGCAGAACACAAATTTCCCAGCATGCAAAGGGTTAAATAACTATNCCCCCCCCCCCCCCAAGATATTTAAATAATATTTGGCCTAATGATCAGGGGCAGTATTACCTCACAAAGCGATTACAATCAAAAATAAGTTTACCAATCTGTATTTAAAACATTTCTGCCATTCCGGAAGATTCAGTTCAATGTAACTTGTAGTTTGGGATGTTATATTTGGAACTCAAATGTGTTTGCCTGCGAGGATATTCTTCACATTCTCTTACAGTATTTTAGTCATTAAACTCAAGTAAGTTTTCTGTTATATCTATGTTTGTATTTGTTAACCTACTTATACGTTTAAATTACCGCAATTGCGCCGTAGTGCCATATTTTCGCGAAATGTATTTTTCACCTTTGTGAAAAATGATCTCTTTGTGGGTAAGGGAACTGATGCTTTTTTAGTTATTTCAGGCATAGTTAGTCGTATTCTTTCCATTTTAGGTGAAGTTTGAAAAGTCTGTGACCGCATTCATTTATTTGAATATGGAATTGAAATATTATTCATTGATTATCACGCAACCCAATTTATGTAATCAATCAATTAGTTCAGTCATTACATATGACAAAAGAAAGTGTATTATTTAGATGTTTGACTGTTTGAGCCAATTTGATTTGATTTGTTACAATTCCGATCTACATGATTTGAAGAGCATTAATAACTTAAGTTGAGGTATAAAACGCTAAACGCATCATCAACAACAACGATAACAACAACCACAACAACATCATCATCATCATCATCCTCATCATCAGCGGCAGCAGCACAAGCAGCAACACAATAAGAACATCACTAATTAAACGAAATACAATTATAGAATGTAATTGATATCGAAATACTGGTGATTTCAGATCTTTTGACATTGAGAAAAAATAGTCGACATTCAATGAAATTCTTTTAATACGTTTGGATTGGCAGAAGCTGAAAATATGTCACTAGTCCGGAAAATAAACACATGTTCTGTAAAGTGGGATTCCGGACTGCTTCAGTGGTATGACATTCTTTGCATTTTGTCTCATACATACAATATATATCCCTATATAATATAATAGCATTACCGTTGCCTAGTGGTTATTGCGCTCGCTACTAGAAAGTCGGGATCGGAGGCTCAAGGCCTTCAAAAGGCTGGTTGCATACCCAGCATCTAGTTAAATCAAACTGTGTTTATTGCACTCTTATCAAGGTTATATATGCATAAGAATCGAAAATAATATGATGCAGATTCTGGAGTAAAAGTATTCATCAGTAAAATGTGTTTCATATGCTAAATAATGCTGACCCTGTGTCACGAGTGGCTATACTATTATACATTTTATCATAGAGCCCCTCAGATTATTTCATTTCAACACGATGACATGATATAGAGAGAATAACAAGTTAGTTCCCTAATCGTTCCGATTAAAAAAAAAAACAAATATAAAAGTAGTCACTACGAATGTTCATTTTCAGCGGGAATCATTTTAATGATTAACGTTTGACGTGATTGTGTGTCTTAAATGCAATATATCTTTGTATCAAATTGTTTGTTTTGTTTAATCTAACGCATTTCTACCGAAAATAATGACTTCATAGATGATTCTTAGTAGTATGATGTACACCCAAACATTGACTTATATGAAAATCTACTAACCAGACTTAAAAACTTTATATTCGCGTTGAGCTATGGTAAATCAATATCACCTTACCTCTCCTCATCGAATCTCATCCGATTCGCATCACTGTTTTCATGTTTGAATTTACCGATATTCGATGTTTTATTTGTCTTTAACGTTGGGTCTCTTTGTGGCTTACCATGATACAGTGCAAGTTTTGTTCTTAAAGAAGAATTCCCATTCGCATTAACGTGGAATGAATATCAGAAAATGAAATACAGATACACTATTTCACTCGTAACGTAGAATAAATATCCAAAGCGGTTTCACACTAGAATGTCAGATGACTCTTTCTGTTTATTTAAATCGTTTAAGACGCTTTGATAGGAAGTTGTTTTTAACATTTCTAACCAATTTTCACCATCAAAACATAAACCTATCAACATGTATCAAATGCTAAACTGCCTTCAGGACGTTTACATCCCTTAGTAATCCGCTGCTCAAATTGCTGCATCGCAATTGTTAAATTGGCACATTATCAACTTAAATAACTTCAGTATCAATATACATGCATATTTATTCCTCAAGTGTCTTCTATAAGATGGCTATCTCCGTTGTTTAAGTGGGGATGGTTGAACCAACGCAACGCCAAAACGGACGAAATTAAAGAAACTAAGGCTGTGGATTGTTATTTACCTTACTGTAAACATGCATTTTCCCAAAAACAGATTATTTTTCTGAACCATGCACAAACAAATCAATACAATATATGTTTAAGAAGCACCAAGGTGTGCAAAATTTGCAAAGTTTAATGCAACACAAATCAACAGCTTGTGTTCATTTATTCAAACAAATTGAAAAGATACATCAATCGCATAGGGCAGCATTACTGTAAGGATGTTGACACTCGACCAACAGATCTTAAACACTCTTAACATCGTTTCCGTTGTCATTACGCATCGTTTTGGATTAGCATATGACAATCGTCATCAGCTTAATTTCCTATTGTAAAAAGATTGTTGCCCCTTCAACAAGTATTGCACGCAGCCACAAGAGTAGCCACGGGCCTGCTCCTTTGATGTTTGTGAAAAATGTCTGCGCTTTCTTAATTTAAATGTATCTTTACCTCACCACATTGCACCTTTTTCTTACAGGGTCCATAGGCTCAAGACCAAGGCTGTATGTATATGAAATAAGATATCACAGCGAGTGATCCATCGATTATTCAGGTCGTACCAATATCGGTAAAAAAACAACGTAAAACATATTTAAAAAAACATAACCACACGGTCATATTTGAATTAAACCAGAAACCAAATTGTGCTAAATTTTTATAAATTGAATTGCAACGATGCACATTAAATTTAATACAAAGTGTCATCGTTTCTGTTTTACAACGTATTCGATTTTTTCCCCTGCAAATTGCGGAAGTAAAATTGTTTGAATTGTACTTACAAACGCACCGTGTAAACTCTGTGTGCAACTTAATTTTAATCGCACCGTCACCCATTAAACCATCTTGAATGAACGTTATTTATTAACACAATTCTGACACAATTATTTATTGCAATGTAATGCTTCAAAACGGCTTCCCATGAAGCAAAGTCATATACTCCGACCAACTTAGAGTGCATGTATCCTGAAGGGAACAATTCAGTTTCGAGTGGCATTCAAATAATTTATAATGCTCACTTCTCATATCGGCACTGGGTGACACAAGACATGGGGTTACAGAGTGAATGTTTACGTTAACATATCAAACTGGTCAACACGTTTACGTACGGACAAATTGTGTGATACATTTTACTAACTTTTGCTTTGGTACATGATAAAGTGATTATATACGTGTTTGCTTTCAAAGAACCGGTGCAATGTTGATGCATTAAAACAATCATCAATTAAAAAACTAGAATAAACGTTCATAAGAAGTGGTACCAAAACATCAACGAAATAAGAGTTTTATGCAAAACTCAAACAGCTTCCGTTTGTACAGTCAAAAACGTGTTTCTATGAATTGCGTTGAGGCAAACACCATTTACAGTGCCATTGGAAGTTTATTGATTGTATATAACATTCATCGTTCATAATCTATTGATGGCTAACGATTTGCGAAAATAAAATGAAGACACTAACATTGTTCGACTGAGTCACATCTATTTTTAGCTGTAGCGCGTATATGTACGTTTGACCCGTTGTGCAAGGCATATGGTTCTAATTATAGTATTGTACAGACAAAATACAACGTATTCTTCTATGTTGTACCTGCAAGATTAATACCTACGTAAAATAGATCTTTATTTAACAGGGACTAAAGCAGAAGATAGGAAATCAGTTTCAGAATTGTTTCGCCATGTTCGAAGTTTGTATCAAAATTAAAATTGTTTTCCAAGATAACTTTGGGATATGTTTAAGCAGTCAATCTCAGATAAACGTTCTATTAAGAAATAACCACATGTGCATGGTTTAAAATGTAACCAATATCGAAAACATCATCGAGTCAGTGACCATTCATTTTGAAACTGACAAAATTCATTTGATCGGTTCTGCAAACACATTTTCAGCATGTCATATGATCCCATGGCGATGTTTGCATTTTGCGGCCCAAATCACAATTTAAACACATTTTGCTACATAAATTTATTGCATCGACAGCTGAAATTGCAATGTTATTAATGACAACGACTATATCGTTGTTATTTACTACGTAGCGACGTCTTTTGCATCAAAAACCCCGAAGTATAGTCATTTGGAAAGAAGATAATTGTGTCGCGTTCTGAGAAAACTGGGTATAATGCATTTGCGTAAAGTGTCGTCCCAGATAAGCATGTGCAGTCCGCACAGGCTAATCAGGGACGACACTTTCCACTTTTATGACATTTTTCGTTTAAATGAAGTCTCTTCTAAGCAAAAATCCAATTGTCGTCCCTGATTAGCCTGTGCGGACTGCACAGGCTAATCTGGGACGATACCTTACGCACATGCATTATGCCCATTTTTCACAGAACACGAAACAATTAAGTTGCTAGAAGTGGGCCCAAAATGACACAATTCGTGTATGTGCGTTGTTTCTATAAATTTTCTGTCACACAACGCCCATTCTGAGCACAAGCCGATACAATGTTAACTATTACTATATATATTAACAGCTATAGGGATAATACACTTTTGTGAAATGGAATCGTCGCTTTTAAGCATAACACATTTATCTAGGGAAAACATCAAACCGTAGAGATAGTTTGCTATAAAATAGTTTTATTAGAAGCAGACGAAAACTGCTTAAAACTGTGCACGTTTCACAACATGCAAAACACGCTTTAGCCCATCAACTTACATCAAATTTGTCGTTTATTGTTGAACGTATGCGAATAATAATAATTTGTTTTAATTGGTATCCCTAAATGACTATCATTGTTTGCTGAGAACAATGTTTAAGTGATTGTTAATAGTTGTCTTGACAGAGGCATGCACACATAGCCGACTATTGTAATATGTTTTTCAAATCAGAAACATAACATTCATTGTCGATACTTAGTGTAAGATTTAAAAGAACCGATAGCAAATTATATAAATAATTAGACATTTGGTAGATTTTTACCAAGTAATATTTAGTAGTTTCATGCAAAAATGGTAAGTATCTGAGACTAATTGTGTCGGGTTCTGAGAAAACTGGGCAAAATCTTGTGCGTAAATTGTCATCCCAGATTAGCCTGTACAGTCCGCACAGGCTAATCAGGGACGAAAATTTCCGCTTTTATGGAATATTTCGTTTAAATAATGTCTCTTCTTAGCGAAAATCCAGTTTAGGCGGAAAGTGTCGTCCCGGATTAGCCTGTGCGGACTGCACAGGCTAATCTGGGATGACACTTTACGCACATGAATTTTGCCCAGTTTTCTAAGAACACGCCACAATTTAATACTGCTACTTAATTTAACTTAATCATTGAGAAATAAATTATTTATTAAAATGAATAATTATTACTTGTCATTTCTTGTTTGATTTGAATGGCGATCATATAAGGTTCTATTTTACTATACGATGTTACATACCAGGGCGTGGTCAATTTACACCTCAAGAGAGAGCATGATCTGAACGAACTTAGAAGAAGACTACTATACTATATTACAAACAAACTATACAACTATGTGATTTGTGGTTTCAAAGAAAACAGTGTAATATTGAATTTTGAATATAGCTGACCTTAGCCCGTGGTTAGGATAAAATCGGTTCATATCCAAATGTATTGTGTTTTACATAAGTGTTTAGTGTGCTTTTGTGTTGTGTCATTTTGTCATTGCAGTGAGTCACTTGCCGTAAAGAAAGGTCGACCTGTTGCTCTGCTGGATTTTCACTATGTTAATATTTCATCCAGCCTTTAGGAAACGGGAAGCACTCATGCGCTGGATTTTACTAAGTTATTGTTTCCCAGCTTTCAGGTGAATCTCTAGTGCAGCTAGAAATGTACTAAATTGTGTCGTGTTCTGAGAAAACTGGGCAAAATGCTTGTGCGTAAAGTGTCATCCCAGATTAGCCTGTGCAGTCTGCACAGGCTAATCCGGGACGACACTTTCCGCCTAAACTGGATTTTCGCTAAGAAGAGACATCATTTAAACAAACAAATTCATAAAAGCGGAAATTGTTGTCCCAGATTAGCCAGTGCGGACTGCACAGGCTAATCTGGGATGACAATTTACGCACAAGCATTTTGCCCAGTTTTCCCAGAACACGACACAATTAATACTTGTCGAGCTTGCACGTTATTGAAAGTTTCGATGCGGCTTTTCGCTTAATGTATAATTGTCCAACTTATTAGTTATGTAATTTCAAATGCACCTGGGTTTTTTACAATGTGAAAATTTGTCAAGCTTGCAGGATATGGGTAGTTCTAACGCAGCTGGATTTTCACTAAATTAATATTTGTTTAAGCTCAAACTGAGCAGTGTGCAACACTATTTAATGACGCCCAGGAAACGTTTATAGTATATCATTGATAAGCATTTCAAATCCGCCTTCCTGTTTAAGGTCTTCTGTTCATGGATTATTTACAACTATGTTTTGATCTTTTTTGATAAGAAACAATTTGCATGCAATACGTAAAACTCGATTGGTAAACACCCGATTAAAATATTGTGCGGGTAAACAATAGCGAGTATTTGCATGTCCAATAATAGTTTATCTAATGTTAACAGCATAGTTCAGTTTGTAATGTTATATCCAATTTTTGTCCCAGAATTTGAACGCACAATACAAAATCGAATATATTTTTCTCTCAAGAACATTAACGTTCCGTCACTGTGGCACAAATAAAGTCACCTTAAGCCTATGGTAACTGATACAAACAGATGAAGCCAAAAAAAAAACAGCAAATATAATTCGTTATATGTATATATTTGTTTTCAATATAAATACTGGTTTAACACACAACGATGGCTAATAGTTTAAAATAAATACAATTCAACGCTAAACTAGGTCCTATTCCAGGTCCTTAATCAAAAGCTTTTTACAAACACAAACAATTATTCTTGTAAGGTGAGAAGTATTTATATAATTACGTACTTTAATCAATTATTCAGTTACTGCAGTTTTAAGTGATGGCAGCACCGACGATTATAATAACTTAGACTACTGTGACATAGTATTATTCAATGTTTACGAATACGTTTTCTAAAATACATTATCGTCTGGCGTGTTCAGACAACTGTTTCAGAATTAAATAACTATTTTTTTCTGAATTAAACTGTGTGAATTAACATTTGCGAAAATACAGTTTTTTTACATGTACACCGACTTGTTTACATATATCTTTTATCTTAAATCGATCAAAAGTTGCTTGATAGTGTTTATCCTGTTCACTACTTTTTCAATCGTTGTTGCATGTTTTAATCTTCTACTTCCTTCAAAATTCATTTTTTAATTGTGGTTATACGTGACGTAAACACGCTAATTCATTGATATTAATTACTTCAAAAAGGAAGCAAAGAAGTGACAATGTCACTAGAAAGAAAATATATAAATATAAAATTAAACAGTTCGAACGAACAACACTGAAATATTACTATTTCACGAAATACACATTTAGACACTAAGCAGTGTTTCGATTTTGTTACTCTTTATACTGTTTGTGCAGCCATTATTGAGCTTGTTAAAATGTTCCGTCTCCGACGATTCCATTCCGGGTTTTCTTTATGAAGTCCAAGGATACTCGTACATTATTTCCTGACAACCCCTTNCGGGACTATCGTTACATTATGTGATTCAAGTGTTGTTTTAGCCTAGCTCAGAAATGCCACCTCTTGCTAAACCAAAGAATTCCTCCTTTTTACATTTACCATTATGGAGAGCGTCAATATGGTTACCCAGGCTACTGCGTGAGAGTCTGTAGCTTCGATAACCTTATTGACCATATAACCGTATATGTGCGCGTATCATGGGGTTCTTTTCCGTTTTCAGGAACACACAAGCCAGTCACAAAAGTAAGAAAACATAATAAACACTCGTAACTTTACGGTGCTCTCAGGGCAATAACATTAGCACATAATGCTTGTTTCAGCTTGAGGAAAATATTTGATAGTATATACAGGAACATTCTGGAAATACAAGATGGGAAACAACAAATAAGATATAAGTACATCCAAACACATGCATCAACGTATTTATTTAAAAAACAAAATACAATTACAATTTTTTCTCAGAAGTAAAACGCTCATCATCAGTTGTAAGTCTTGCATGCAGCGTTCTGTAAAAAAATGTCGAAATCCTTGCATCGCCCGATGGCAGTAATTGCGTAATTCATTAAACAGTTAACCATCCAGAAATCCGTGTTATTCCAAGCTACCATAATTAACGTACCACCATTATTTAATGACAAATAAAAGATCCAATTGCTGTTAATGCCTTTTAACTTATCTTTATATGCCAAGGTAATCCCATTATTACTCTAAATATGATAATCGAGATCTTTCTAGTAGGACGCTATACCTGCTGTGTGTAAGCACTCAATGAAAACGATATATTCCGGAACTATCGTTACATTATGTGATTCAATTGTTGTTTTAGCCTAGCTCAGAGATGCCACATCGCGCAAGTCTCTTGGTAAACCAAATAATTCCTCCTTACTACAATTATCATTACCGAGAGCGTCAATAAGGTTACCAAGGCTACTGCGTGACAGTCCATAGAGGATTATAGTAGTTGTATATTTCATTAAAGTGACGCATAGAACATAGAAAAAATTGGTATTTACAGAAATAATACGATCAATAAAAATAAATTGATACAAATATATTTGCAAAACATTGTGCTACCCAGCCATATAAATGGTTTACGAGTCACCAAGTTCACTTGTTAGGGTGTAGTCATACAATTAAATTAATATAGTGCTGGAAAGTGTACGGATCATGATAAGAACAAGAGTGACATTGTTTAAAGTATTAACATGGATAGTTTAGATGAATTTCTTCTGTTTATTATTAACAAGTGGAGTTACACTCATAGTATTGCAAGACCGTGTAAAAATAGATGTGTTAGTTTATACCGGAACATTCTGGTAATACCATTTTTATTGTCTGCTGAAATGAACAACATATTGCCTATATGCCAATGCGAATACATTTTCTAAGAGTTCGTTTTATTCCACCTATAAATCTGTAAACAGAATAAACATTTTGCATCGATTGAGTTATTTGTTATTAAAATTTACATATATACTTGACATTGACCGCATTTATATAACTATAGATGCCATGTATGGAGAATTAGAGATTGCATTAAAATGATCTTTGTAGCGAATGCCAGTTTTTCGTGGTGTGGTTTTGGCTCAAGGCTCCAAAGACCTCATTTGTCGGGATTCCAACCGTCCTTGGTTTAAATGTATTTCTTTAATCATCCTTTTACATATGATCGTGTTTATAACGCGTGCAAGACAAAATCATGATGACAAATTATTGCTTATAAATCAATTTTAAAAGAAACAACGGTTCCAAGACATTGGTCTCTGAAGCGAATGCCAGGTTTACGAGGTTGGTTGTTCGCCCCACTTTCCAGAGACTTCAATTGTTGCAGTCGGAATTCCAACCGTCCTTGGCGGAAGTGCAATCATTTCTATAATGCTCTTTCTGCATATGTTCATGGTTATAACAAATGTAAGAAAATGTTCATGGTTATAGCAAATGTTAGAAAATGTTCATGGTTATAGCACATGTAAGAAAATATTCATGGTTAAAGCACATGTAAAAAAAATTCAGGGTTAAAGCAAATGTAAGAACATGTTCATGGTTATAGCACATGTAAGAACATGATCATGGTTATAGCACATGTAAAAAAATATTCATGGTTATAACACATGTAGGAAAATGCTCATGGTTATTTCACATATAAGAAGATGTTCATGGTTATAGCACATGTAAGAAAAAAGCATAATAACAAATTAACAAAACTTATATATCAATACTCAAAGAAAACGAAAATCAAACGACTTGAGCACGTGCTGTAGAAATAACACATGCGACTTAACTTCAATGTCAGCTCTCAAAGTGCACATTTCAATGCCAAACATTAATTCAAGTCTTTGAAACGAATATTAATATTGATTCTATAAACTAATATTACCTTACTTATTGAAGGCTCGTTTTATAATTGCCTTCAATAGCTGTTATTATTATCTTGAGTTCGTGTACAGCCGAGTATGTGTATAGTTATAAAAAAGCCTTTGATATTTTGATGTTCATGGTCATAAACAATTCATCGTCCACTACAATATTAAACATATTGTTATGAGTACAGCAATCGACGAAATAACGCATCTTGACATGTATAATATTAACACTACTATACCAAGATTGTTTTCAAAACATTTTGGTATGTGTTATATTTATTTACGAATTTACCGTCTCGTTTCTATGTAGAAATAAAAAATATATGCTATTGAATCTTTAACAAAAACGTGAAAGACCACTTTATTGTCAAATAACAGGAACACAATTACCCCCTCCCCTTCCCCCCAAAATAAATAAATAAATAAATATTTTTTTTTGTCTGAATAACCAACACAATAGTGGAAAAAGAACATCCAATGAACAACAATACATACAATTAATTTCTAAATCTTTACCCAACATTTACTTGCATATGCATTCTGTATTCTCAGATATCGGCGTTCTGAAAGAGCACTTTGTAAACGGAGTATTTTAAAATAATCAGCGGCATTTCCGAAAAGATAACGTATTTAAACCTTCTCTTTTGTGAATATCCGTCCCACATTTTAGGAAGCGCTTGCAATTATCTGCTGTTTAATGAACTTGGCCGATCAACGGGTATGTTTGGGTATGAGTTTCAGTGTTTAACCGATGTTTGGCAATCGTTCTGAATGACCGCTTGCAAACATTAGGGTTAAGATTGTTATGGATTTGAATGAACATAAGTCTGGGGTTCTACTTAAAACTACACTTTTAAGCAGTTGGATTACGGTACTTGCTTACTTAGCAGGTAAATAAGACTTTGCTTGTATAATATGACTTGCAAGACTTACTATGCAGAGACAGGAAGCAGAAAGTACAGTCAGCATCTGCATGAACTATTGCGTGTGTTATTACACAGAATTCGATGCGGAATAAACAGCTGCGGGAACAAGAAATCGAACGAATATGAAGCAAACATATAAATTGTATTATTTTATTTAATGGTACGCTTAAATAATGATGTTAACACTGCATACACATGAGACAAATTCAGATGAACATTAGACCATGTGATGCCGCAAATTGCTTTTACAAATAGAATTTGCCTCACACGGTCAATAATTCTTATTTCTCTAAGTCAATTTGTTCAACGACATTCTTTTCATATGTATGATAAAAAAGATTATGTCATCCAAATCAAAGAGCATATGCCACTTCAATAACATATTATCATTCGACTTAATTCAATAAACGGCTTCATACAACTTACGTATGGAATGGTTTTTCAACAAGTCTGATGATTAGCAGCAAAGAAACACATGGATAAAGATTTATTTTTTCCATCATATGACAACATTTCGCAGGAAGTACATGAATCATACACATCGATACCCAGTCAATTATTTATTTCACATGATCTGCGAACGCACGTTAACAGGAACAACACCTGCGCATGCGCATAAAAACCGTTGGGATGTTGCGCTCATGCTTATGAAGTATCTATGAAAACACCTATTGCACGTTTAAAAAAGGATAGACTATGCTTAACACAACAGCAACAACATCTGTGAGTTTTTGTTTTAAAGATCTCAGTATAGAATATAAAGCATTCGCAAATGTGCAAAGTCGTGAAAATGTTGGCGGCGCATACATACTATTGCTTATATGACACTTCTTTGTCTACCAGCTATCGTATTAAATCAATTGTTTAATGGTTAATACACTGCTGAATTCACTTTCGTTGTAAAAAAAAAGTTTACATGTATATTAAGAAAACATTTGCTATTATCAGTTTTCTTTTAACAGATCTCTTCCCATACCGGTGTCATGAATCTAACTTGTTTGGCCAGTTTTGTTGAGATACCACGTGCAGCCGTTTGTGGCCAATGCTTCGTATTTATCAAATACCGTATGCCTCATTTAAGTACTGTATTTGTTCTTTATGTTCTCATTGTTAAATGGAATTTCTAGTGTGATCTTTGATCTCAAGACACTTACCCGAAAACTGTCACAAGGAAAAATCGATTTGGAAAGAGGCCACGATAAACATGATGTCAATACTCCATGCAGTCTACAAAGTGTGAAGGCCATGTCCGTAACTATGAATTTTTGTCGCCGCAGAACGCAAAGCAGATTTTCGGACACGATAAATGAATGTGATATCGGTCTCTCTAGCGAACTGTAGAATATGTCTCCCAGCTTATTTAACAATTTTCTCTGTAATGAGATCGTGTTAAGCGGTAGATGCGCTTAAACATAACATAGCCGTATGGATGATATTGTGATAAATCCATGGACTTGGATAACATGATATGAATGTGATTATGAGGCTGTTTCTTCGGCTTAGCAAAATTATTTCTTTTGGTAGGAAGTATGTAGGTTTAAGCAAATCAAAGCAAAGAATATATCTTAAATAAAACTATGTAAGCAAGTTACTGGAAGTATACATTGATTTGTTTAAAATAATAGATATAAAAAATGTGTTGTAGTATCTGGCTGAAAGCAATATCAATAATATTTTAATGTTGTAAAATAACGCTTAATGTAAATGAGAATTAAAAAAAAAAGAATATCAAAGACAACTTTAATGATGTTTAACATTAGGTAATACTATCAACTATCATTTCCTAAATACAATCAGCCAATTAATCTGATCATAATCAGAATCTGATCTGAAGTTGTTTAAGGCGAATAATATGTTGTAAAGCGTTGGCAAAAATCTGACAAGTACCGATTTCAAGCTCTTCTATGGTGTTTACTGTCGTATAACCGGAAATACTTGCATATAAATCCCTAGCGAATTCCAAAGACCTGTACAATTTACATAACTCTCTTAGTAATGATGCCTTTTGCAATTTCCAATTAGTGTCAATGCCAATTTGCTAATCTGCTCTCTGCAAACAACAAAGTGACATCTAATTGCTTTATGTACCATTATTGAGTGCCCCAGATAGCAACGCAAACTGGAATGATAGCTTTTGTAGTATATGCCTGTACATGCTAGATATACTGGATGTACAACAACACGTGGGTTGTAACTTCAGAGAGGAAAATGCCTTTGTCGGATTCAATTATGTTTGTGTACTTGAAATTACCTGTATGGAAGCGTTGTTCAAGAAGCTTCACCGTGACATTATAGAGCGTGTACGATAATTAAGTTAGTAAATAGAGGGTATATACGTTAGTTAATATAATTATTTTTTAACTTATATTTAAGGTACAATATGTATTTACAATTAATATGATATGAGCAAAACTGATTTAAATGATATTTGCCTGATAAGTAAAATATATTTTGCAGAAGCGAAATACGAAATGATTTGTCATTACTTAGGTCATATAAAAAAAGTCGGGAGTACACGGTTATATTTATAGAAATAAAACAGAAATGTTTTAAAACATGTCTCGTGTGTATTCGAAATGTGAAGTGTTCTTTGCAAAACATGTACACTGCATATAGACAATACCTACAAGTATCTTCATTAATAAGACAATCAAAAATAATAGTAGACTGTAAAGACAGAGCGTTGGATAGTAAAATATAATGAAAATTATTTCGAAACAATTGTAAGAAAAATAGTTTTCAGATCGAATAGGCTAATTAGCGACTAATTGATAACCGAACTGTGAGTTTATTTTTTTAACAGAAAATATACACCATCTGTTTAGGTTGCTGTTGATATCGTTTGGGATTATGTATTTAGTAAACATTTAAAATGTGTTGCTAATCTATGGTGAAAATTAAATATGGATCAATTCAAAGTGAATTTGAATGTGTAGAACACTATTTTTGATCTGCAAATGAAAATTGCCATGATTGGCATTTTAGAGTTCAACTGTTTTATGTCAAATTAAAGCATGTTGATTGCAATTTTCCTTTAAAGAAGAACACTTTTACCAAATTATTAGATGCTGATATGAATGAATAAATGGACGAGTAGAGTGCATCTGTGAAATGTAGTTTTGCTAAAAGTGATTCAAGAAAAAACACACAAGAAGAAATTGAAATTACACTAGAAATTACACTACTGTAAATTATTCAAAGCAACACAGAAATAGATAAGAACTTTTACAGATAAGAAATGATGTCACAGCAATCAGATTAGCAATAGATAGATATGAAAGGTTGAATTTACACTATACACTATGTCCAGTTTGTAGTAATGGTGTTAACGTTTGAATTAAATAGCCAGAAAAGCGAGTTTGTTTTTGTTCTGGGATGATGCTAGATATTCCTTGTATTATTAAACATATCTGTATGAACAGTGTTATAAATTAAATGAAAAAACAAATAATTATAATTCGATTACACGTCTCATCGTTAATCAATATGAAGAAAACAACTACCAATAAAATACCAATAATCTATTTAACATGTTTGACATTAGCCTCTTTAACCTATACACGGTACGTACAGAGTCTGCATTCTGTATGTTCAACAACGATGTTCTCATTAATTTGCACGTTGTAAACGGTCTCTCTATTAGCGTTATTTTCAAGTAACGATACTGATTTGTACAGCCAGTAATCTTTATCGAGGTTATACCACAGTCGTCTTAGTGCATACAAAATATCGGGTTTAGTGTTTTTTTCTTTCTGATAAACAGGATTGCTCGGGAATTACTCTTTGTTATTTTACAATATCTGTCCACCATTCTGGATGAAATTGTTTTGTGTTCGCTAGGAATGTGATTGAATATGTTACCGTACATCTGTGCCGAAGGTTTTGTGAATATGCAATACTTCCTTATTCAGTGGGTTAACGGAGGTTTGTCACTGGGTTTACTATCTAGAAATTGTGTGTTATTACAAAAAATTTGGGAACTAAATATACCGGATTTTTTTGCGCAAATAATCATTTAAACATCTTGATGCTTTTTAATGATAGGAATTTAGAGTAGTGTGCTCTTTTAAGTTTCAATATAAAAAACAAAACAAAAAGAGGGAAATGAAATTAAATTTTGAAGTCAACTTTTATAATGAACTCTTTTTGCTCTTTGTTTAACCAGTTCGACAAATCGAGCACGAACACATCCTTCCTTGTTTCATGCACTTTACACGGTTTACACACAAATTATGTTGGTAAAAATGAAGTCTTTATGGTTAACACTTGAATGTTTTGCTGATAATAAAGAAAGCGTTTTTGGCAGTATCATTGACAATGAAAAACACGCATGTCCAATTAAACATTAATTAATAATTCTAAAATTAGCTAAAAAGTTTATGTAAAAAAAAATTATATTCCAAAATTGTTGCTATATGTCAAAGAACTGCATATGCGATGTGTTATATATTGTACGAAAAAACAACAATTTGTAATAAAAAAAACGTTACTAATTTGATTGTATCTATTGCATTTGATGCTTTAAATTACACGATCAAAAGTATAAACAATTTTGTTTTTGATGTCTGTAACTAGCCGAAAATTCCTTGGTTGTTTTTACTGAGGCTGAGGCTGACAGTTTCTTTCCTAAAGTTTATTAATGTACTGATTTGTTGGACATTTGAAGTTGCTTTGCCGTATTTCATATTAATTAGTTTTAAATTCGACGATATGTTTAAAATGACAACAACAAAAAACCAAAAACCAACGATGAAACATTATATAGAATATCACTGGAAACTAAAGCGCTGATTTTACATCTTTTGGTATTGTTGTGTCAGTCAATGTTAGATTTCTGTTTCGATTCGTCGATTGTAACATAAAATTAATCAAAATAGACTTCATGAGTTGACTTGATAAACCTAACTCAGTTGCACAGATGAGTAAATCGGTTTGAAAGTATCATTATTAAATTAAATAAATCGTACAAACACGTTTCTTTTGTTTATTTTAATGTCTAGTAGACTAGACTTAACATGTTTCGGCCATAGCCTTTATCAGTAGTATAAATATAAACAAATACATAGGAAGTGACGTCAACACAATACAAAATTGGATCAGTGTT
Organism: Dreissena rostriformis; assembly: GCA_007657795.1. NCBI lineage: Eukaryota > Metazoa > Mollusca > Bivalvia > Myida > Dreissenidae > Dreissena > Dreissena rostriformis. The sequence continues at coordinate 81,641 of VMBQ01004498.1, forward strand.
GATACAGCAACCTATTAGGAATATTATAATTTATATAAAAACAACATAGTCATTGGCAAACATGAGATGTATATGTAAATTATGTTTTTTTTTTTATAAAGTCTTATTATAAACTGTATTGCTTTCACAAATATGAACGATTGTAGAGTCATGCTTTTCTATAGGAAATAACTTCACAGAACAGCCACGGTACTTGGAATTTACATACAAGAGGGATTTCTGAAAGGTTATCTCTAGATATTTACGTTTCCTTGTAATTTGTTTTATCTTGGAAAACCATTAACTGTTGTTCGCCTTTTCAATCTCGTTTCGTAAAAATGTCACAGCTGAGTGTATTTGTCCTTTCATAGGACTAATTGGATCATCATATTTGTTTTGACGCCGGTGTACGAAATATACACCACAAGGGAAAGATGGTCTTTAGTGTGTTTTCATGAGACGAATATTTTCGTGTATTTCAAATGTCAAATTAATTTATATAATATATTGTTACTGTGTACTTCATGTGTTCATTGTGTAACATATGTGTCAGCTTGATCTTTGTCAAAATAGGAATAACACATCAAAAAGATAATTTGGATGGATTCCACAAGGAAATGAATAANTAAACAATTAAAAACTGAATTGGTGGCTATCGACTGTCAAACAAACGACCAGAGATGCTTACAACGATATGAAAATTCAATGTGATTTGTATGTCTCCCTCCGTATTAAAGCATGTGTGCAAGTTCAAAGTGTTGTAACTACCAATTCGTTCTTCTTTGGAGGAAAACACATATTTCTATTACTTAAGGAATACACATTGTATGCCTAGGTATTGTGTGTTTCTAGTCAGTAAAACCGCAAACAATAAAATGCAATTGGAGTCATAGTTTGACAATGAACGAGTGTTTAAGACATACGTTAAATAATACAAAAAATAGCA